>JASDQU011506372.1:7874-28257 GCA_032191745.1 Picea mariana | reverse complement strand
AATTAAATTAAATTAAAAGATTAGTGATATATGAGTTTTAAATTTAATAATATATGGTAAGATTAATATGATAATTAAAATTAATTGACTTATTTGTCGGAATAATTTATGGGTAAACTAGGTAAGTAAATTAACATTATAAAATTATCATGTTAATAGTAGGTTTGAAACCTATGTCATTAATCATGTGATTAATGAATGTAATAGGGTTAAGTATAAACTTTAGAGGTCCATGGGCTTTGAACCCACGACCACCCACCGCCTAAGCCTTAAGAAATGACCAACCACCAATATGCCACACATATCACTTTTACAAAATAAATTCACATATAAATAATTTAATTATCAATAGTGGCAAGGTACTACCCTGAAGAATAATCTCTGATTATCCAAGCGTCAAGCTCACGAAACCTTACACACAACTCATCGAGCCAATTGTTGAGCCCTTCCATTCCATTCCACCAGTAAAAGTCAAACAATAAGCTTCAATGCATTGCCTCAGGCTCACTACATCATACGACCACAAGTCAGGAAGAAATACATAAACACAACGCACAAGCGTTAAGTTCCAATGCCGAAAGCCACTCTACAATCCTTAAAGACTCACACCTGCAGACACTGAGACACACCATTCAACGCCTATGTACAATGCTCCAAGGAAAGCTCACGAGTCAAGCATCAAAGGATATTTACTTGTAAGAGAAAAACTTAAAGGACTTAGACTAGGACAAGTAGGAAGGAGGCAACATACACACTAGAAAAATAAGCTAGAGGAATTGGAAAGTATGGCGCAAGGCTAGCATAGCTACCGGGAAAGGGAGTCAATAGTTTTCTTAGGCAAAGAAATCAATATTAGATGCTTAATCCTAACCCAGCCAATCCCCTAAAGAGAGTAACGTCTGTTTATAGACAAGTAAAGAAAAAATTACGCCTAACCCTGTTTCTAGTTTGAGTAGCACCAATTTGAAATGTCCTTGAACTCACCCTAAAAAATTTGGTTGATGTAGGTTAAATCATATAGGATGGTTAGGACTCGAGGGAATCGAGGCACGGGAGCATCATCGTAGGCACCGCCAACACCGCTAGCGCTACCACCACCATCGTCGAAACTAGCTCTCATAATGCGCTCGTTGGAGGCCATAAATGAAACTTTAAAGGGGTGAGAACCAGTAGAGACCGAGGTGGAACCCCCACCATCTAGAACAGGTAATCCAGAAGCGTCGATGGATTCAGGGGGAGGATATCCACCTGAAGACATCACTCAAGAATTGCAGAAGATCAAACTTCTGGAGTTTGCCGGGGATCGTGCCAGCGAACGCGTAGAAGCATGGTTGGAAGGCATGACAAGGTGTTTTGACTTAAGGGACTATGCATCTAACTCAAAGGTGAAGATAACAATTTTTTAGTTAAGAGACAACACCTTGAAATGGTGGGGCAACTTGGAAAGACAACTGCATCTTACCCCAGACACTGTATCTTGGGAACTTTTCGAGGAGAGGTTCTGAAGGAAATATCTACCAGCGTACTATGAGGAACAATAGGTAGGGGCATTTCATGCCTTAGTACAGGGAAACAAAGCTGTAGAAGAATGTGAGATCAGATTTATGGAATTGGTCAAATATGTTTTGTATATGGATAATGACCAACGACAGGCAGAGCGCTTCGCCTATGGATTGAACCCTAAGATAAGAGTTATGGTACGGATGTGGAAACCGTCTTCGGTAGCGGAAGCTGTGGAAAATGCGCGTTATGTGGAGGAACACATGAACTTAACTGGAGGTACGAGACCGACCTTTTCGCATCATCCTGGATTCGTTGGGAAGACCACTAGGAAATTTCCCAGGGGAGGGGGCTCAAGGCCACCTCCATATGGTAACAGGGTCGCACCAAGGACAGTAACTGTAGGGATTTCAATGGAAGCGAGTGCAGCATCTCGTTCATCAACAACAATGCAGACAGGTCCACGACCATCTCAGGGAACAACTAGTAGGGGTAGGGGTTCCAGGGGAAGGAACTCATTTCAGAGACAGTCACATAACCGTGCGCAGGTTCAATCTCATGTTACCTGTTGGGGGTGCAGAGGACCCCATTACCAGGGTGAATACCCAGAGTTACAATCAGGGTTCGTGCATAGAGAAGGAAAGGCCCTGATGGGAAGAGCAAGTAGCAGCCACCATATTTACGCAGCGGTTAATAATCGCTAGGCCGAACATTAATCCATGGTGGTGGAGTCATCAGGTATGCTAAATCATAGCAACATTAAGATTTAATTTGATTCTAGTGCTATAAATAGTTTCATTTCACCATCTGCATTAGAAAAGAGTGGGTTGGCAGCCTACGAGCACAATGACTTTAAACAAGTCGAGATGGCTTCAGGGGAAAAACAAGCGGTAGGACCTACTATTGATAATTGTATAGTAAACCTGGGAGTGTGTACTACCAGGTTGAAGGTATACGTCATTTCTCTCGAGGCGTATGACCTAATCATTGGAATGGATTGGTTAGAAGCTCATAGAGATTTGGTAGATTGTTTCGCAAAAAGGGTGCTATGTGTAGACGACTAAGGAAGGCCAGTAGAGATCCAGGGTGTACGGAGAAAAGTGTCATTACGCTTTATCTCAACTATGAAGGTTAAGCGATGCTTGAGACAAGGGTGTCGACTATATGTAGTGGAAGCAGTGAATCAAAGGAAGGAACCCTCATTAGATCAGTACCCAGTATTGTCAGAATTTAAGGATGTTTTTCCGAACGAGTTACCAGGGTTACCTTCTGAGAGGGAGCTTGATTTTACTATTGAGCTAAAACCTGGTGCAGAACCAATTTCCAAGACTTTGTATCGGATGATAGCACCGGAAATTTGTGAATTGAAAATACAGTTGAAAGAGTTACTGGACTTAGGACTAATAAGGCCCAGTGTGTCACCTTGGGGTGCACCAGTAATTTTTGTAAAGAAGAAGGATGGATCCTTACGACTGTGTATAGACTACAGGGACTTGAATCGTGCTACAGTGAAAAATAGGTACCCAATTCCGCGAATAGATGACCTCTTCGATCATATGAAAGGAGCAATGGTATTCTCAAAGATCGATTTGCGATCAGGGTGTCATCAATTAAGGATTAAGGAAGGCAATATCCCAAAAAATTCCTTTCAAACTCGGTTTGGACATTACGAGTTTGTCGTAGTACCTTTCGGATTGACCAATGTGCTAGCAGTATTCACGAGCCTCATGAACGACGTATTCCGAAAGTACTTAGATCGTTTTGTACAAGTCTTTCTAGATGACATCCTCATCTATTCCAAGAACGAAAGAGAACATGAGGAACACTTACGAGTAGTTTTGTCCTGCCTTAGAGAAAATAAATTATATGGGAAGTTGTCAAAGTGTTCTTTCTTCCAGAAAGAAACTCATTATTTAGGTCATATCATTTCTGGTGAAGGAATCTCTGTATACCTAGAAAAAGTAAAGGCCATTATGGAGTGGATAGTGCCGAAAAATGCCCATGAGGTGAGAAGCTTCATGGGGCTGGCAGATTATTATCGGAGATTTTTGGAAGCATTCTCCAAAATAGCAAAACCCATCACCACTTTGCAGCGCAAGGGTGTCAGGTATGAATGGACAGAAGAATGTGATAGTACATTCATCGAGCTTAAGAGGTTACTAACTAGTGCGCCAATTCTACGAGTGCCATATATGGAAAATGACTTCACAACCTGCATGGATGCCTCGAAGAAAGGGTTGGGGGTCGTGATAATGAAGGATGGAGGAGTGATAGCTTATCTGTCAAGGAAGTTGAAGAAACGCGAAGAGCTATACGCGACTCATGATTTAGAGTTGGCAGCTGTAATGCTAGCTCTGAAACTTTGGGGGCACTATCTGGTGGGGCAAAACTTTGAGCTTAAAATGGACCATCAAAGTTTAAAACATCTCTTCACTCAAAGAGATCTGAATGCCAGGCAAAGGTGATGGAGTGAGTTTATGAGTGAGTACGATTTTTGTATTTCATACGTTAAGGGGAAGGAAAATGTGGTTGCAGATGCCTTGAGCAGGAGACCACGTGTCTTCTCCTTGATACCCTTAAAAGTCAATCTGAGGGAACATGTGTTGACACAACTCCAAGGAGACAGTTGGTATTTAAAGGTTACTTCAAACCTGCAGAGCAGGAGGCAGTTAGATGCAAAGTATGAAGGATATAGTTTTGAAGTAGATGGACTATTGAGATATCGAGGAAGGATGTACATCCATGAAAATGGGGATATTCAAAGAATCATACTGAAGGAATCCCATAGAGCACTTTATTGTGTGCATCCGGGTGTAAAGAAGATGTACGCAGACATGAGGAAGATCTTCTTCTGGGTAGGCATGAAGCGTGATATAATCCATTTCGTCGCCAAATGCCTAGAGTGTCAACATGTGAAAGTCGATCACCATCACCCGGCAGGCCTTCTACAACCACATGATGTTCCTATGTCCAAGTGGGAAGTTATTTGTATGGATTTTGTTGTGGGGTTGCTGCTCACATTTCATAGACACAATGCCATTCTTGTGATAGTGGATAAGTTAACCAAGAGTGCTCATTTTATTTCGGTTAGAGACACTTACAATGTCACTGACATGGCACGTGTGTTTGTAAGTGAGGTTATCTGTTTGCATGGGATACCTAAGAAGATCATTTTAGATAGGGACTCCAGATTCACTTCTAGGTTTTGGACAAGTTTGCAGTCAGCGTTGGGGACTCAATTAAACTTAAGNATGCTTAGGATGTATGTCATGGATAATCAAACCCAGTGGGAGAAGTACCTACCTTTGGTAGAGTTTGCTTACAATAACAGTTTTCATAGCTCCATTGGAATGCCACCCTATGAAGCTCTGTATGGAAGGCCATGCAGAACGCCATTGAGTTGGGATAGACTAGAATATCGAGTAACAGTTGGGCCATAATTGATTCAAGATATGGAGGAACAGGTGATTTAGATTAGGCAGAGACTAAAGGAAGCACAAGATAGACAGAAAAGTTATGCATATGCACACAGGACCGACCGAAGTTATGAAGTGGGAGACCAGGTTTTCATTCGTATCAAGCCTAATAAGAGTACCATACGGTTCAGGAAGGGGACAAAGTTGTCACCTTGATTTATAGGACCATTCAAAATCCAAGAGAAAATTGGACCCGTTGCCGATCGTCTCGAACTTCCACCCCACTTGCATAAAACTCATAATGTATTTCATGTATCTTTTTTACGTCATTATGTTGCTGATGAATCACATAAACTAAATTGGAAGGAATTGCATGTATCGAACGTGGGAACTCTCACGGTAGAACCATTACGCATATTGGACCGTAGAGTTTGACAGCTCAGGAACCGTCTGGTAGACCAAATTAAGGTCCAATGAGACAAGTATAGTCCAGGATCTGCTATTTGGGAAGACGTCGAGACACTACGACGAGACTATCCCTCACTTTTTTTACCACCTCGAGAATATGTTTCTCGAAGGTTGGGTGTATGTAACACCACCTTTTGACTTAGACAACCAGGAATACCCGAGGCCTACACTTTTATTTTCTACTCACAGTGAAACTATTAAATGATACACTTAAACTTTTAAGACGTATGAACCTTTATGAATGTTTAAATGTTATTGATGATGATGGATATAGTGTGCTCTACTATGTGAATGTAAATTTTATGAATGTTTCAATGTTATTGATGATGATGTATATGATGCAACATATTGTGAGAATGAAAATTTTATGAATGATTAATGCTAATAGAATGATGTTGGATATGATGCAATCTATTTGGTAAATGATAATTTTATGAATGGGTGTCGAAATTAAATTATGGATATTATGAGATCTATTTCTAACTTGAAAACCTTCATGTTAAGTTGTTGGTACTAGGATACCGAATTGAAATGATGATTGTATGCAATTACATGATGATAATACATAGAAATATATGAGTTTGTGTTACAAACTAATCTGCAGGTTATGGGCTATGAAATAGCCAGGGGATAATTATGATGAAAGTGCATGTCATGAGCACTAGCCGAGAAACATTATGGTATGAATATTTGTATATGAGATTATATTAGTTTGGATGCATTGCTATGATATGTGGACCAGTGCAGGATTTCAGGTGATGAGACTGCCCAAAACCGAATAAATGATGACAAAACTCCCAGCAACACGGTGCCACTGTATATTCCATTGTAGGGTGTGGACCCTAGTTATGGTTAGGAGGGGTGGAGGCATTTACCACCGTGTATCCTCCGAAACTTGAAGTCATGGGAGGACGGTGTTATCTCACGCTCCCCAAGACGTGTGATGATGACTGTCATTTGCCTGCTGGGGAAGCTTGGTCGAGATAGTGACACTTTCGCTTACGGGTTCTATTTGGAGTTAGGTCAATATAGTTGACGCTCCAAGATAGTCCAGTAGAGGAAGGATATGAATGGAGATGGAAGTAAGTTAGGGATGAAGGATGAGTAGAAATAGTTGAGAAAGTATGGAGATTTGTCTTATGGTGGAATTTACTATTTTTCCCTTCTAAAAAGAGAATGTGTATATATGAATATTCATAATTATGTAACTAAACCACAGTTGTCTAAATAAAATTGTTGAACTAGGATAATTGTAATTAAAGGATTTCACAAACATTTGATTGGTTTATTGTCTTTTATAAAAGACTAGTCTTGCTGATTGGATTGGATGCAGACATAAATTACTAATGGGTGATAGTTATTGATTATTAGTACATGCACGAGACTTGTATGTACTAGCTACACATGTATTTCTTGTACATATACACTAGTATGTATGAGTTTTTTTGACTTACTTACTAATAGTGTCAGTTAATTGTTATGAATGTGTGAACCATGTTTCTTTTTCTTTGTACCATGAGATACCTTAACTTTGGGACGAAGTTTCCTGAAGGGTGGGTGTATGTAACAACCTTGGTTAAATAGATGCATAGGGATTATTAATTATAATTAATTTGATAATTTGACTGTCCTGATATGTTTAGTTAAACAATAATTATTTCTTAATAATATTAATTAATTAATTAATTATTAATTACTTATTCATATCTGTGAATGACTAATTAATTAATTAATTGACTCATTAATTATTTGAGTAATGAATTAAAGGGTTTAATAATTTTTAATTTATTTAATTAAAGACTTACGTATGAAGGGTGGGAAAGAAACATTAAATAAGGGGATACGATAATAAATAAGGGGATAAGATAATAAAGAAGGGGATAAGGTAATAAAGGAGGAGATAAGGAAATTAATGAGGGGGAGGAGAATTGGTGAAGGGGAAGATATGACAGGGAAAGAGTCCTACGGGAAGGTATTATGAGAATAGGGGGGCAGGAAGAATTATGGGGGAGGAGAGACTGTAGTGCTGGTTTTTTTTTTTTTTGATTTTCTGGTTCTATTGTTGGGTTCTGTAGTTTTGGTGAACCATCATAGGGGACAACGGGTTGCTGGGGATTTTGGGCACGGGGGCCAGGATTCCTTTCAGTATCCTGGAGCTAGGGAGCTTGGCAGGCTGCTCCTAGCTAGCTGGGTGGTTAGTCGGTTTGGGCAGAGTTTGGTCAGTGCATCAGGCTGGACAAGGTAGTAGGGAAAGGACAACCAGAGAAGTGGGAATTAGCATCAGAAGGAGGTATTTTTAATTATGAATTTGCTGAGTTATTTTCATGCTGTGGAATAATTTTAAATTTCTATTGAATATTTATGCTTATATAATGGTGAATGAATTATTTGTGCAAAGAAAGGAATTATATGTTTAATTGTACTTAATTTTGGATTTAATTAAGTTAGGTCTCTACATTGAATGCAAAAATAATTTTTTCTGTTAAACACAAATTATATGATTTTTTAATAAAAAAATTGATACAATATTTCATGTTTTATTAGAAATCTGAATGAAAAGAGTCTAAAACTTATTTCCAACCATTTACATTTACCTATTGAAAACTTTTCCAACCATTTACATTTACCTATTGAAAACTTCCAAACTAATCCCTCTTTTAATGAATAAATCAGAATGAATGAACTAGATTCATATAATGGGGGATATTCATCCTAGTCACACATTATGAAGGGATGTGATTTAATATGGTACTGTCCTTGCAGCTTAAAAAATAAGCGTTAGTCATTAGGGGTGAAATCAGTGAGTTTTAAGGTTACTAATTTATTAATGGTCAAGTAACTTCTCTAGTCATTAGGGGTGAAATTAGCGAGTTTTAAGGTTAGTAATTTATTAATGGTCAAGTAACTTCCCTTTAGTTATAGTTGTTTTTAACCCTTCCCATTCAAACGTTTCACTTTCTAGTTGTTTCTAATCCTATAGTGTGTGTGTCTAGCAGATCATTCATGGTATGTTTCATATTTGCATTCTTTTCTTAGCTATTTTTGTTTCTCCATTCTCTCCTCTCCACGCACTCTCCGTTCCTCTGCACTCTACACTCTTCGTGACATTCCGCCATTGGAGCTCTTCCATGTTGACCCCTACTCCAAGACCGTCAATTTTTTTTTTTGAGATCGAGCGACCAAGAAGATATGAATGCTGTGAGGGTACAATCGTGGTACCTTTTAGTTTTACTACATGTTGATAAGTACAATCATGGAGATTTTTAAAATTCTTTTAGTAATTTTTGTATTTTGTTTAATTTTGTGGTAAATTATTTTAATTGGAGCTTCTTTGCATTTGTAGGTAGCACTTCTCTGTCTCTCTACAGGTAGCATCTTGACTCATCTTAGTTCTCCTTGGTGCATGATAGCATATCCCCTCTTACGCAACCTCCAGGTGATTCGTAGTAACTGCAAATCTCTATCTTGGTATATATTTAGGTTGGCATGGACTTACATTCACAAGTGCCAAATTTTAAGCAATTTAGGTTGGCATGAACCTAAAATGTGGGAAATGAGTAAAATTGTTGGAAGGTCAATAGCTAATTGGTACGTGTGTGAGATTTTCTTAACATGATTTATTAATTATAATTGAATTTATAAAAAAAATAAAAAATTTATAAAGATTTCTAGTGATTCAAACAAATACTCCTTTATCTTACCTTTAAAGTAATTTGTTCAACATGATTTATTAATTATAATTTAATTTATAATTTTTTAATTATAATTATAATTTTAATTTCAAGTTAAAATTACATTATTAAAAATGGTTGATATAAATTGATAGAAGTCATTTTCCCCCAAAAATAATGACTTAGATTAGCTTATATCAACCATTTTTAATAATATGTGGTTGTGCTAGTATTATGAAAAATTAAGTTTTTTTATATATACTTTAATACCTACCTAAAATAACTCATATGAAGAAAATGAATCTAATTCCAGGATCAATGGACCAGTTCTAAAAACGATGTGATCCATTATTGTATATGACAAAATTTGTTTGGTAAATATTCCAAAGGTAGGGACTAAGATGGGACTAAGATTATGTGAATGCATCTCAAATCGCTAAAATTTCCCCAAAAGGAAACATAGTATTGTAATGTGTTTATTAGGTCTTGATTTTATTGCATTGTATTTGAGTGGAAACACTAAAAGAATTTGTGCAATGTCATACCAGAATGCAAAGATAACTAGAAGTCAACCGTGATTTTTATTATTTATAAAGTTATTCATTTGTGAGAAGTGTTTTCAACATGTTTTTAGAAGGTATTATTTTTCTTGGTTAAAAAGGTGGCTTTGATGATAAAAGAGCTTATAATTTGAGTTTGTTTAACCAATTCAATAATGGAATAACTCTGGACCAATTATGTTTTCAATTATTCAAAATAATTTTCAGAATATCAAATTAGCTACTTTTAATTTGCGTATCCCTCAACTCTAAAATATTTAACAGAAACAGACTCTCTCAACCTTTAAGAATCAAGGGTTAAACCACCGATTTTTGTTTTGTCTTACATTGCCTAAACGGTGGCCGCCTTAACCTTTCAAGGAAACCAAATTCCAACACCGCCTTGATTAAAATCTTTTAGATGATCGAAGGGGAATTTTGTTAATGTTTAAATACCACCGTTGTAATTATAATTTTATATATGGAATATGACAGACAAAGAGCTTGAAAACATTCCTTGAATTGAATTGGTTATTCTGTGTTTGGAGGTTTGCTTTGCGTATATATATTGATTTTGTAAACTCATTTTATCTCTTGATAAAATTCGTTTTTGAGTAAACACAGTAATTATTTGCTTTTACCGATTGCGAACCCAGTCCCATTTTCATTCCAAGTTTATTTGTTGGAACGTGTATGATCTGGAAAATCATTTTAATAAAATTTTGATATTTCGGCATTCGGGACTTGTTTGTTGGAGTGCATGGAGTTATTTATTTTCCAAAACTCTGAAACCGAAGTTGTGGGCCCAAAGCGTGATAACATTTTTCATTTCGGGTATAGTTGTTTTGTTTTTACGTTGGGTATTTATAAATGTCGAACCTCGAATTTGAATAAGCCTTGTTTCGCATTTCAGCAATAATTGTTTTGTTTTTGCATCGGGGTTTAGCAAACCCCGAAGCCCAAACTTCGATTTGCCAGGGCCCCACACCTCTTTCGCGATTTCACAATTGGGCAATCGTTGGGGTGTATTGTTTTGGGTCGAGCGTTCGTAAACACCGAAACTCCGAACCCCGATTGACCCCCGATTTTTCACAGTTGGTATCAGAGTTGGCTACCTATCCTGCAAGTGCTTAGTTCATTGCAGATTATTCCTGTGAGTGCCAAACTTAATTCTCTTATTTTCCTGTGTGAAGGCTTATTTAACTCCTTTCAAATTTTATACAAATGGCTACGTCTGGTAGTAATTCTTCTTAGGTTCAGGTTCCTGTTCTGAGCGAGAAGTCATATGACTCTTGGTATATTAGAATGAGGACTATTTTGTGTTCTTAGGATTTATGGACTGATGTTATTGTTGGTTATGTTGAGCCACTGGATGCAGCAACAAAATTGGCTCTGTCTAATGCTGACCATGTTTTGTTGAAGGAAAACATGAAGAAGGATAATAAAGCTCTTGGATTAATCCAGCAAGGATTAAATGAATCCATTTTTATGAAGATTGCTAGTGCTACATCTTTGAAGATGGCTTGGGACATTCTTGAAACTTGTTATCAAGGTGTGTCCAAGGTGAAGACAGTCAAGTTGCAGAATTTGAGAAGGGATTTCAAAAATCTAAAGATGAAGGATAATGAAAGTGTTGATACTTTCATGACTCAAGTAATGAGTGTTGTGAACCAGCTTAGGCAGTATGGAGATGATATTGAAAATAAAAGATTTATTGAGAAAGTGCTGAGAAGTTTGCCCAAGAATTTTGAACCTGTTGTTGTACCCACAGAGGAATTTAAAGATTTAAGTCAAATGCAAATTGATGAGTTAATTGGCTCCCTTGTTGCTCATAAGTCTAGGATTTCTAGATATGAAGAAGGATCATTGGATCATGCCTTCAAATCGCAACTGCATATTACCAGAGGCAGAGGTAGAGGAAGGTCTTATAATCGTGGAAGAGGAGGTCGATTTTTTGGTCCAAGGGACAACATAACTGAATCAGTGTTTGAGGAGAAGTCTCAACAGAATCCTCCTAATTTAAGAGGGAGCAGCAACAAACCCTGGTAGCAAGAAAATTAGAGGTATGACAAAACTAGAGTACAATGTTATTATTGTAAGAAGTTTGGGCATTTTGCTAACAAATCTTGGAAGAAACAAGGAGATGATGGAAAGTAGTCTGCACATATCACAAATGAGTTTGAGGATCATCAAAATCCCGTGTTCTTGACTTGTAATGTCACTCAGGAAAGTGCTAATGATATTTGGTTTTTGGATAGTGGTTGCAGTAACCACATGACTATAAAGTCAAACTTGATACTAGTTCCAGTTTACACTAAGAACAATCAGAGAAGAAATATTGATTATGTTTACTTTGTGCCTTGTTTAAAATGCAATCTTATTAGTGCTGGAAAACTAATGGAGAAAAAGTAAAGAGTGTTCTTCAAGAACAAGGTATGTACAATCTATGATAAATTTCCCAGCAAACAGTTGATTGCAAGAGTAGAGATGACCAAGAATAGGATGTTTCCACTTGTTATGAGAAATGGTTTGAGTGGTTCTTTGAATGTTTATAAAGCTGGAAGTTCAGATGAATCTTGGTTATGGAATTTGAGATTTGGTCATTTACATTTTGGTGGCTTAGATCTGTTACAGAAGAAGTAGATGGCAAAGGGGCTGCCCTGTATTCAACAACCTACAAGCTCTTGTGAGAGATGTATACTTGCGAAGCATCACAGAGAGAAATTTGTTTCAGGTGTTTCCTACAGAGAAAAAGATCCATTGGAAATTTTCCACACAGATTTATGTGGACCTATGCAAACACCTTCTTTGAATGGTTGTGTTTATTTTAGGACTTTCATTGATGATTTCAGTAGGAAGACTTGGTTGTATTTGTTGAAACAAAAATCTGAAGTCTTTGATGTTTTCAAGAGGTTTAAGTCTATGGTTGAGAATGAGAGTGGTCGAACCATTAAAATATTAAGGTCTAATAGAGGAGGTGAATAAAAACTTAATGAATACATTGAATTTTGTGATATTCATGGAATTAAAAGGAAGTTTACTACTCGATATACTCCACAGAAGAATGTAGTGGCTGAAAGGAAGAATCGAACCATCATGGATATGGATCGAAGCATGTTGAAAGAGAAGCATCTTTCAAATGAATATTGGGTTGATGCAGTTCTTTGTTATGCTTTTATCTTGAATAGAAGTCCAACCAAGATCGTGAGGGATCATGTACCTCAAGAAGCCTGGGATGGTAAGCCTTGCAATGTTTCTCATTTCAGAATTTTTGGATGTGTTGCATTTGTGCATGTACCTGCAGAAATGAGGAGGAAGTTGGATGAAAGAAGTGAGAGATGTATCTTTGTTTGATACAATGAAGAGTATAGGGCATATAAACTCTACAATTCCATCAACTAGAAATATGTAATTAGCAGAGATGTTCAATTTAAAGAAGATGAAGCCTGGGATGGAAGTATTGACAAATCAATTTCAGAGGGAGCTATGTTACCCCGTGAAGATGATGATGGAGCTGAGCAGGCTGAAGGAGATGGACATATGGTTCCACATGCACATACACCTACAGCAAGAAGTCCAACAAGGAAAGCACCAGATTCCATCCCATCTCAATTTAGAATGCACAGAACTCATGAGCGTGGTGAGCCATCTGGACATGGTGGACATCAATCAGATTCACAAGTAAGTAGTGAATCAAATCCCACTTTAGCTTCATTAAAAGATAGACTTAAAGGATAGAAGACTAGAATCTTAAGAGAATTGTATGATCAGAATGAAGAAGTAGATCAGATTTCAAATTTTGCATTTATAGCTTATGATCCTATTAGTTATGATGAAGCTGCTAAAGAGGATGTCTGGATAAAAGTAATGGATGAGGAGATTGATTCCATTGAAAGGAATAACACTTGGGATCCTGTCAATTTACCTGAAGGTAAGAAGAGCATTGGTGTTAAATGGGTTTATAAGACTAAGCTGAGTGCAGATGGTGAATTTGAAAAGTACAAGGCAAGACTTGTAGCTCAGGGGTTTAGTCAGCGACCCAGTATTGATTATAATGAAACATTTTCTCTTGTAGCAAGAATTGACACTGTGAGGATGGTCTTAGCTATTTCAGTTTAGAATAGATGGATCAAGCATCAGATGGACGTTAAGTCTGCATTCTTGAATGGATATTTGGAAGAAGAGGTTTATGTTAGATAACCTTCGGGTTATGAGATTGATAAGCATAGAGATAAATTTTACAAGTTAAGGAAAGCTTTATATGGATTGAAGAAGGCATCCAAAGTTTGGTATAGCAGGATTGATGAATACCTGATCAGTGTTGGATTCAACAGAATTCCAAGTGAACCAACTCTGTATACAAAGGTAAATTAGGAAGGTAAAATTTTGATTGTTTATTTGTATGTTGATGACCTGATTTTTACTAGAGATCTATCTGTACATGATTTTAAAAAAGCCATGAAAACAGAGTTTAAGATGACTGATTTAGGATTGATGAAGTATTTTCTTGGAATTGAAGTAGATCAATCTGATGATGGCATTTTCATTTGTCAAAATCACTATACAAATGAAGTATTGAAAAGGTTTAGAATGTTGAATTGCAAGCCAACTGCAACACCAATGGCAACTGGTATTCTTGAATTGAAAGCATTTCTTAAATTGAATTAGTTATTTTGTGTTTGGAGGTTTTGTCTGCGTATATATATATATATATTGAGTTTTTAAACTCATTTTATCTCAAAATGCGTTTTTGAGTAAACACAGTAATTATTTGTTTTACCGATTGCGAACCTGGTCCCATTTTCATTCCAAGTTTATTTGTTGGAACGTGTATGATCTGAAAAATCATTTTAAATAAAAAAATTCTGTTTCGGCATTCGAGACTTGTTTGTTGAAGTGCACAGAGTTATTTAGTTTTCAAAACTCTGAAACCAAAGTTGTGGGTCCAAAGTGTGATATCATTTCACATTTCAGGTATAGTTGTTTTGTTTTTACGTTGGGTATTTGTAAATGCCAAACCCACTCACTATACAAATGAAGTATTGAAAAGGTTTAGAATGTTGAATTGCAAGCCAACTGCAACACTAATGGCAACTGGTATTCTTGAATTGAAAGCATTTCTTAAATTGAATTGGTTATTTTGTGTTTGGAGGTTTTGTCTGCGTGTGTATATATATATATATATATATATATATTGAGTTTTTAAACTCATTTTATCTCTTGATAAAATTCGTTTTTGAGTAAACACAGTAATTATTTGTTTTACCGATTGCGAACCTGGTCCCATTTTCATTCCAAGTTTATTTGTTGGAACGTGTATGATCTGAAAAATCATTTTAAATAAAAAATTTCTATTTCGACATTCGAGACTTGTTTGTTGAAGTGCACAGAATTATTTAGTTTTCAAAACTCTGAAACCAAAGTTGTAGGTCCAAAGTCTGATATCATTTCACATTTCAGGTATAGTTGTTTTGTTTTTACGTTGGGTATTTGTAAATGCCAAACCCCAAATTTGAATAAGCCTTGTTTTGCATTTCGGCAATAATTTTTTTTTTTCCATCGGGGGTTAGCAAACCCCGAACCCTGAACTTCAATTTTCCAGGGCCCCACACCTCTTTCGTGATTTCGCGATTTGCCAATCATTGGGGTGTTTTGTTTTGGGTCGAGCGTTCATAAACGCTGAAACTTCGAACCCTGATTGACCCCCGGTTTTTCACATCATAGTTCATACCTGGTAAGCATGAAGTCCTCCCCGATCAATAGTGACATGAAAAACCCTATATTGCATGTTTGTCAAAGTGCATATAGTCTTAAAGAGAAGATCTAGATAGTATTTTCATAGGACTGCAGAGTTATTGAGTACCCGAGTTAATAACTCTCGTAATCCATCCTACCACTGTGCCCTCTTTCATGTCTCGGCAAACAACTAATTGTGCAGGGTCAAGATATTGCTAGGCTAGAACATAATGAAGAAAACAGAACGCAGAACATTTCTCATAGTGAGCTATGGAGCTTCCCACGTCTCTCTCGGCCAAGCAATCTCCCTAGCCAATGCCGCCACCCTGTCATCTATTCTGCTTGACTGAACTCTGAACTCGTCTGTCTCGATAGACTCATTGAAAAGATAAAGCTTTCATGTTACCACTTGCTACATGTTCTTTATAGTGTGGATTTCACAAGTCCTCAGACCTGAGAACTACATTTCAACACGTTCTCAAGCACCTACTCTGATGACATGTTGTAGTTCTTGAACTTTGGGGGGAAACGCAGGCTTCAACCCAACCCGTGAATACAGATTTTTCATTCAACTGAACCTTATTGGACTTGAGAACCATAATCACAAAGAAATTCTAAACTTATTAGGACACTCACTTTAATAATAAATTCACATAAATTCATTGAAATATTTTATCCAAAATGTAGAAGAACCCAACTTCACCTTTGGAACGAGAGGTCACTAGCAGACACTTTGAAATAAATTATATCATAGATCAATAGAATTTTGTGAACCAATGCAAAAACAATATTAAAAGGAAGAAACATTGATCAATTCCATTGTTACTTGTTCCAAAGTGATTTAGATTTCAACTTATTGATCCATACAACTCTTGAAGAGAATTGAGATCATGAAATGAATACTTATATATAGATAGATGAAAAAATAGAGTTTAGTATTATTATCCTCGTAGAGAATTTCTCATGGTGACATATAGTGCTTGTTGCTAAAAAAAATAATCTGAAACAACAAAAAACAAATTATCTAATTGCTAATTGTCAAGTTATTAAGGCAAAATTCTAATGGCTAATTAAAACCCCTAAATATTAGACTATTATTATCCTACTTATGACACTCCCACTTAGTCAAATATTTCAATGAGGTTGTATTACATTGAATTCTTCTTTTCAAAACTCAAACTTGATCCTTGGTAATGCTTTTGTCAATGCATCGGCCAACATCAATTTGTTGGACAATTGGTTTAGATTGATGGACAAATGGTTTGGATAGTTGGTTGTCATTGATGTCAGCTCTTGGAGAGTGACCATGGATAATGATGTCAACCCTTACAGATTGATGTCAACCCTTGAAGAGTTCAATTGATGTGTACAGTGATGTGGACAAGATCATTGGACAGTTTATTATCATTTGTATGGTTGAGAGTAATGGTGAGTTGTGTCAGAGACATTTGAAGGATTTTGATAGAATATTCCATTAAAAATGTTGAATAAGGAATATATAATTGAAGGATTAACTAAATTAAGGTAATACACTCATAGATGGATAATACTTGTCATGCCATTTTTGGTGATATGTGGAACGTCACATAGTTCCTCGCGGCTAGGGAGATATGGTCTTGCAAAGTTGGAATCCACAAAGAGTGGTCAAGAAACCCCTAGTTGGTTACAAGTTGGTTAATAAAGGGGTAAATTTGTTGTAACAAGAAAACCATAGAAGCCCTAAAGTAATGAGGGGAGTTACCTATCACTTGTATAAATACACCTCATGGAGTCATTCATTAGTACATTCACATACACTTATATTGAACATCTATCTAGTGAATTGTTGTGGTTTAACGAATGGTTTAGTGATTGTTATGGTCTAGTAATTTGGTAATGGTTTTTATTTCTATAGGAAAGTCTACTAGTGAATTTGAGGTTGAATCTCACGTATCAAGTTTGAGGCGGTGAAAATTATGAAGGGTCGGAAGTTTCGGAGTTGCAGAACTTAAAAAAACCTAGTTTTCGAGGCATACACGAGCTGACAATAGAAGAGGTAGCGTACATACGTGGGATGATAGTAGAAGAGGTAGCATATGTACGTGGGTTGTACATAAAGAGGTAGCGTACATGTGAAAAAATCATAAAAAAACTTCATTGGATGTTAGTACCAGGTCCATGAACTCTGAAGCAAGTTCCCATGTCTTCATTCTACAAGTTCTCATGAGTAAAGGTATGCCATTTATGTATCTATTTGAGGATTGAATATTGGATGATATGGCACATTCTTAAGGTTTGTCTTGGAGGCCCTTGATGGTTCATGGTTGAGGTAAGATTGTTATATGCTTGAGACACACTCTTGGTACTTAGTATATGGTTTTTATGGTTCCTTGTTAGAGGCACATCTTTGTGGTATTGGCATATACTTGAGGCTTGTCATATTGTGTTATGAGACTAAATCTTTGTGATATTTAGGAGCATGATTGAGGCATATGACTAGAGACATTTCATGGTATATGGTACACGTTGGGCGAGATACATTGCTGGTACACTTCTTGGTTTATTGGTACAAGGTGTATGGTTTTTGTGTTAGTGGTCTACCATTAATATTGATACATTATTGAGATATACACTTGGCATATGGTAATATATGTATAGGAGACATCTCTTAGTGGTGATGGTACTTGGTTGAGATACACTCTTGGTAATACTTGTTCAACATGTCTTATGGTACATGGTGTAGTACAGGTTTGATGGTTGATATGGTATATGAGATACATTTCATGGTTGACACATGGTATGGTATAAGGTACATGTATTGATGTGCATGGTTGATGTACATTGTTGATTTTCATGGTTGGCACATGGTATGGTATACGGTACATGTACATGGTTTGTACATGGTTGATGGTACATGTTGATATATGGTTGTGGTACAGGTTGATGCATGGTACATATTGGTACATGGTTGATACACATATATTGTGATGGTATGTGGTGATGTTGGATCATTCTTGGTTGAGGCATGTGTTTGTTGGACATCTAGTTTAAAGGTGTCTTTGGTGTATGATCCATGTGAGAGGATCTAGCTGACTAACTGTGACAGTGGCAGTGACTGTGATAGCATTAGTGACAGTGGTAGTGATAGTGAAAGTAATAGAGGTAGCAAAGAGTCAGAGTTCATAAAGGTGAAAACCCTAATTCTCATAAGGTCTATGTGGGTTGCAGTATAGAAAGGTCGCATACATACGCAAGATGAAGTATAGATAGGGTGTTGTTGACAGGCGAAATTGACCGTTCGTCAACTGAAAGAGCGAGTCTGGTCCATGGTTGTCTAAATAACCCAAGCAGTTTGGTGTAACTCGTTCTAACGGGTTTAATGGTTGCGTTAGCCAATCTAAGAATCCTAAAAGAAACGAATAAAAGAGAGATATAACTAACTAATTACTAAACACGCTATATATATGTATATCTGTTCAAATGCAACTATAGTAGTTGTATTTAAGAAGAAGATATACAGGTCTCATTTATTTACATGATTTACAAGATGCAAGTTTTAATTGAAACTTACGAAAATTGATGTGAAAAATGATTGCCTCTAGGAAGCAGATAAAGAAAGCACATCAAAATATTTTCTTTTATAAATTTAAAGAATCTTGCAAAACAAAAATTAATGAAATGTGAACATGTGGATAGTCAAAGCTAAACCATACATTCTAGTTTCAATGATATGTAAATGACAGAAAAATACAAAGAAGTTATCCTGTAAGTGAATTAGTGAGGTGTATCGAAGCATCTACATGAGTGGTGAACATCCAACTGCCATGTCCAAGAGATAAATCTACAATGAACCTTATGATTATTCTAAATAAATTCAGAACATGTATTGGCAGCTTAGGTTTTAATGACAGAAAAGGAAACAAAAACATATACCCGTGATCTCATAATTATACATGATTACAGCAAGATAAATCTGGAAGCAATCTATGCATTTTATCATTCAATTTAAAATTCAAAGATAAATCTCATTATTTAAATCGAAGATATAATCACAGCATTTGTATTTTGAGGAAGCAAATGATAGATGGTATTTATAATATAAACCTCCTACACATCACAGATCATTTAATCTAAAGATATTAGAGTTGCACATGTAACAAGATTATTAAAACATAAATAACAACATTATAAACAAAAGGCTAAAGCCAAAATTCATATATGTCGTTTTATTAAGTTTTTGGAATCACTTGTCCATTCTGTAGTCCTGGAAGAAATTGTTTGGATAATAGACTTTAAAGATTGAACAAATTAATACATAAATGATAATAATTAACCATGTATTGATAAAAAGACTAAAGTTATTTAAATCAATGCATAATCAATTATTCAAAGAATATGAATATATTATAATGAAAATAAAACCATTTTACTTATAGGACAAAAACCATTAAGCAACCTGGAATTCCATATTCTTCTTTGAAACTACTCGTCCATTATCCCAAAGATTCCAACCATCCATTACTCCATTTGAAAAGAAATAAAAAGTTTACAAAAACAATAATATACAAAAGAGAAATGATTAAAATCCTCCTCTCCAATTCTTGGATCCCCTTGGCTATGATCTTTCTCATATATTTATAGAATGAATGAACAGTCTCGGCGTCACTAATAATTTTCGCCACCTGAAATTTGCCTCTAAAAGAGACCCAAATATCTCTCAAATCGTGCCTTGTTTTGGGAAAATCTCTATGCAAAAGGTAAATGGGTCTATTTGGGTTTTGGGTGTTCAATCGTTTCTTCAAATTCCTCACGGTTTGGCTGAGATCAGTTCTGCAAAATTGATTGTCTGATCTTAACGCCTTTCCAAATTTTATCTGTTGTTGTTCATAAAATTATTTGTAGAAATCCAAAATTATTTTTGGATCAATCATGTTGAACGTATTTGATAATAAAATCAAGCCATGATCAGATCCGTATCAAATATTTGATAATAGAAACCTGTGAAACAAAAAGAAACCTAAATTAATAACCTAAAAATTGTGAATAAAACAAAATCTAGAAAAATAAAAAATGA
>JASDQU011506371.1:0-22916 GCA_032191745.1 Picea mariana | reverse complement strand
GGGGGATGAGTGAAACCACTCACATTAATTCAATAAGGTGCCACAAGTCCAAACAAATGAGAGGGAGGGGAGAGACATGGCCCAAGAGGGTGGCAACCTCCTTGGAATGTTCACCCTCGCTTGAGAATGTGCCACATCAAGGAGGAGGTGTGCACCCTCTACTTGGGATCTCCTCCCAATGCCATGTCACTCAAACAATTCATCACTTAACTCCTTCCCAAGTACTAGTAAGGCTTAGTGAACTAAGGGAGAAGGTGATATGACTAAAAACATGTCCCCGACATGTTTCCTCAAAATTAGCAATGCTGATTTTTTTTGTCTTTTTATGTCTTTTATTTCCCTTGTGTGAGAGAAATTGACTTTTAGTGATTAAAACATCACTATTTTCACTCAAAAAGGGGGTACATAGGTAAAGTGGGTACTCTAAGCAAGAATATTAGTACCCCCAGGGCATCTGATGCCTCCTGGTACCACTTATTTAACTTATACATAAATTACAATTAAAATATCTTGTTTTTGTAGGATTTTTTTTATTTGTTGAAAACATTAAAAAATCCTAAGGGGGACTTAACGCATTTCCATAAGACTCAAGAGTGATGACTATCATGGTAATATACATTAGACACTAGAATTTAGACAACACACCAAGGCCTAGCCGCTAGAACATACTCCAACTTTGGAGGTAGTTGAGTGAAAAAACTTAGAAACTATAACTAGCTTATGCAACATGTTATAATTTAAGCTAGTTATAATTAACAAGTAAAAAAAAACACTCTAGAGTAATGTACTAATGACCAAGTATCAAGGGGCTAAGTCTTTTACAAAGTTTATCATGCTAGATCATCTTATCACAGTTTCTCCATGGGGGTACAGAAAATGCATGAAGAAGAAGAAGAAAAATAAAATGAAGGGCCATAATGGCCGACTAGACTTCTGAACTTTGAATTTGAACTCTTTGTTCAATATTTGGAAGCTCGACTATAAGTCCATCCTAGTGCAACTTGGAGGGTAACAATACACATGTTCCAATGCAAGGTACCCACTTGGATTAATGGGTCTAGATTCTTGGAAATCCATTAGGTGATACACACCTAGTAATTTCTCTTAGCACAACCTAAAAATAAGGGTTAGTTTTAATATTTGTATAAGATTTTCCAAGGGGGAGACAACATTAAACCTTATACATGTGACAAGTCCTAGGATAACAAGTTTTGTTGATGATTAGATTGGTTAAGATCCAAACAAAAACCTCATGAGGATAAAATATCCCCCTGTGTTTTTATAGAGGTGGTACTCCTTTGTATATTCCAAAAGATACATCTTGATGCTCTTGGATTGGGGAGAATACTAGACAACAAACCCCAAATATTTATTTCTTTAATTTGTATATGGAATGGTTCTTGATAACTAGATTTATTCTTGAATGGACCAATGGGCTTCTTAACAATAAAAATAAGAAGAAAGGCTTCAACATCAAAATAAATATATGATCAACTTCATTATTACAACCCTCTGAAATGCATGCAAACTGAAGATGCATCCATGTCTTTTCACATGAAATAATGAAATGGTAATTATCATTCCAGAGAACTTTAAATGAGTATTGCAATTAAAAATAAAAAGAATATCATAAGAACACTCTAAAAATATCACACTTAGAAATCCGAAGATCTGAGAAATCATTAAAGTCATGCCCCGAAGTAGTTCTCTGTGGAGTTTATTACATGAAAAATATTCTTCATTACAAAGCATTCAGTAAACCAGTTGACTAGTGCTTCGAAAACAAAGCTTACCAAACAAAAGGACTAAATATCCATGAATCAATTAGACAATCTTGGATTACATTTATTAGTCATATATATGGCTGCAAAATACTCCATGATCGCATAGAGAAAAGTCTTGAAAGAATACAAGAAAAACACTCAAGAACTCATTCTTATGCTCAGTTCATAAATACAAGCATAAAGCCTTGAAAAAAATAGTGTAGAAGAAGGAGAAGCTAGAAGATGGAGATATTTGTTTGTTGATCATAGGTTTGGTTACATGATTATGGTTGTACCTTTTCTATTCTGATCTTCTGACTTCTCTCTAACCCTTTCTTTGATGGTGCTCTATCTATTTTAAAATCTACTTCAAATGCTTCTTGGATTAGTTAGGGTTTTGGTCTTTCTAGAAACTTCCACACGATTTTATTCTTGGAGTAACCACTTTAATAAATGTTTCATTGAACTCTCATTAATGAATTTATGTCATTGAAATTTGTGCCTTGAAGTGGGGCCAATTTCATCTTTAATACAAGTTTTTAAATAAACCTTTATTTTGAAAATTTAAGCTAGCTTCCTTCTAAAAAGTGGATTGTGTTTTAATTTTTTGAGCATGATATTTGATTTCTCATCCATTGAAACCATTCTAGGAGTAATATTCATCACTCCATATTTTCAACGAGTCTTTCTGAGTGCAATTTGGTGTTCTAGATCTCAAGTTATAGCCTCGGGAAATCGAGGTTCCAAACAGATTTATCAATAAACCATGGAAACCTAGCCGATTATTCTTCCAATTTTTTGAAAAATTGTGGCCAAATCAAGCCCTTAAAACATGTTCCATCATCTCCCTTGTCAAATTACCTTTCGAATGAGGTATATTTTATCCAAAACCGACGCCCGTATCTTGAGTTATGACCTCCAGAACTTCATTGCTCAGCAGTCATCCATTTAATTCGCGGATCAATCTTAGCCCTTGATTAAAATTTGACCTCTTTTAATCCCACATGCATTGTGGTGATAAGGAATTTAGTGTTTATATTTTTAAATCTTCCATATCACTTATGTGAAACAAAGGAGATTATGGAGGTCTTAGTGTAAATCTTCGTGCCATAAAAAAATACATATCCCGGTAATATTTTGGTCGCTCGGTCACTACCTAATCATTTCCCAGTCAACCTGTGAATGTCTGACACGTCACGTCCAATCAACACCCAACCACCTGCCATGTGTCACTTGAAGATGTGCCCAGAAAACTTGGAATAAGAGAAATAATATTAAAATAATATGAGGAGTTCGCGGGGTTACATGAATGCGGAGGTAAGACTTAGTAAGAATGAGTGGTGAAAAATCTAGGTGTTGAGAAAGAGGGGCATAATATATGGAAAAAAAATGAAAATGGAAAATGAAATAATGGAAAGGAAATGGAAAAGAAAATAAAAGAGAATGGAAATAAAAGAAAATGAAAATATGAACGTAGAAATGGTTAAGTAAGGAAAGAGTAAGGAATAAAAAGAGAGAAAAATGGTTAAGTGTGGAATATGTATATGGAGAGTAGAGTGGAAGAGGGAAAAATGGTTAAGTATTAAAAGAGATGAGAAAGGAGAGGGAAAGAGGGGCACAACACTTAGAAAATTTTTCATTCTTCGAAGTTCTTCTTGCAATATCTCTATCGAACTTCTGGATAAAATTATGAGTATCTTACACATACAGAGTCATATTTTGATTCCATAAAATGCATGATGAAGTTGAGACTAAGAGATACACCATGAGATGGTGAGAATGAAAAAAATATTCCTTCTAACTTTTTTGTTTTTATTCCAAAGAGCGGAAAATCGAGGTGACCAAATTTTCGATCAACAAGTCCCTAGGTGAAGGATAGGTAATGTGATGAATAATTATGAAAAGAGGAAGGGAAAGACTTCATGTGATTACCCTCAAAGTCATTTATATCTATATGTCTTCTTGTTTTATACATCTATCTTTCATAAAATAGGATTTTATACAATATCCTTCAAGAGGGAGGTTTTAGCTTTGGGTTGGCTATCCTTGGTAAACCGTTAACATAGGAAACAACAATCGTTGTTCACGATCACCGATATATCATTGACATCAACGAGATGGGAGAAAGGGAATGATAAAAAGTGTCAAAAGAAATCACTAACGCCGAAAATAAATGCTCCTCACGTCCAAGGGGTCATATCAACCGCCACATGTTTTTTTCGCGTAAACAATCCATAATGCTCAGATATTACCCACGTCCTCTTTTGATGTCCCTCGTGTCATATCTGTATTTCCACGTCAGCACCACCACATCATCACCATGGGGTAGTTTTGGGTCGTCATCAAAAATTTTGCACAAAGTCGCCAACGAAATAACGTCAAAGAGAATCTGCCGATGCCAATACACTCATTAACTATCAATTGATTGCTAGAACACTGAACTCCTGGTTTTAGTTCGAACCTTTACACGCCAACGTCGAAAACCCCAGTCGATCTGCGATATTTCTTATCCCCAATACCGATCATACTTGTTTCTTAAAGGCTTGGTAATTTGATGGGACACCTCCAACCAAGATGTGAGAAAATTTTGTAATTTAATTAGACAAATCGAATTGTCATGCAACCCACACCACGATCCCGCACGCCGGCCAACCATTGAAATTTGAATTTGCCGATGAACTACAAAATAATCCGATACTGCACCGCCATCCGACGGTGCATTTAATCCTTAGCATGGTGCAGATTATGTGATAGATTGTGTAGACCGCATTTACAATCCTGAATTTAAGACTTGACGCGACAAGGTAAGTATGCTTTCTGTTAAATTTTCAAAGTTTATGCCCAAACATGGTATTTTGTTCGCAAATCACTTATCTCCCGAAGCAGACAAAGAAATGAGAGAAAGCATCAAGGAGGTTAAACAACACTCTCTAACTTTGATTACCAGTAAGTTCAGGTTAATATCTTGCAAGGAAGAGGTCAACATTGTCTTTATCATTTCTACTCTTACGATTGCATCAATAACACTTGTCAATGTTGGCGGGCGGCTCGCTATAACATTTTCTTTTCTGCAGGAAAATGCCTCCAAGGAATCCAACGATGAGGCACTCACTAACAACGCCCAAAATGAAAGACCCGGAGGTTGGCGAAGGGTCTACACTAGGCGTTGCAAGGGAGATCGATCTTGTCTCAAAGACAAAATCAGTTGTCCGCACTTCTACCAAAAAGCATTTTACCCAACCTTCTGCGTTCGACAACACAAAGACAAGAACCGAATAAAAAATAATGCTCCCACCTTGGGGATAGTTGTTTAACAAAATCAACTAGGAGGATTACTCAGATTTTACACCCCACAACGACCCGGACGTCAGGATGTTGGATGACCAGGTTTTCCCAAACATCAGGTGATCATGTCTACATATGGTGGCCTATCGAACCCCAATTTTTCCTTGCATTGAAACCCTAGGATGGATGATTGACCACACAGACGCAAGAAAATGCACAGTCAATAATGACCAGGGTGAATGTGTAGGTGTCTTTCTTCCAGTAGAGGTCCAAAAATACTACAAGCTCAGAGACCCAGAGGAAAGGCTAAATACAGACTTTGTGGTCAGATTTTATGAGTTCCATGACACCAACATGTTACTGGCCTCATGGTGGAAGGAAGATAAGAAGCTCAAAAACAGGAGCAACGGTTGGTATAACATGGTAAACCTCAGAGAGTCGTATATGTAGTTAATGGTTTTAATTTGTCGATTATATGGGGAGAAAGATTGCTCTAAGTTTTCAGAAGCGTGGATGCCCTTGGCCTATACCATGGTGATCTACGACAATAGTTTCAAATGGGGATCCATCATTTCCAAATAGCTAAGCACCAACATCCTACAGGCCTAGACACCAAAAGATGGAGAAACACCAAATTTCCACATGGCATCATAAATGTTGGACGTGATCTATGCAAGAAAGGTTTTTGCAGGTATGAATTTAAGCTGGCATGTTGTTGAGTTACTCGTGCATGTTTAATTTAACATTCTGTGGGAAAATAGGTACAAGAAATTTTACGACCTAATATGCGATGAGTTCATAGCCCAGGTGTACTTCATCATATTTAGAAAAGAATGACCAAGTCTTTCAGCGGCAACCAAAAATATGATTTCCAAAGTGGGCCACTGGTATTTTGAAGAAACGAGCATTTACATCAGAGTGTTTGGGGTTACTGGCATGACACACCTACTCCCCGTTCATGTCCCAGGCCATCTAATTTTGGGAGAGATTTGTTACCAGACCATTATGCAAGGCTACAATGCCTCTTTGGTAAAGGACAAGAAGAGGGCTTTCAGACCCTATGGTTTTCATATAGGGTTTTACATGGTAAAAGACACTGCACAGGCGAAACAATAAGGATTGAGCCAGCTTGAGTATTAGTTCCCCACAAGCCATTTTCGCAAGCATGACCCAAGAGACTCGGTACTCTAGCACATGTCAAAAGTGTCTTCATATTAGCCATATGATCATGATAGCTTCGAAGATGATATCCTTACAAAGGGCGCCCAGGACTGGGAAGAGGTGCTCCATATAAGTGATAACCCCAATATGACCAAATTCAAAGTGATGACTATGGATGAGTAGGTTGAGACAATAGAATAGAAAAATCAAGAATCCCTCAGGGTAAGTGAAGAAAATAGAGCAGTAGAAGCAACAGAGGCACGAAGGAGGGGGATACTATTATTAGAAGAAGTCGAAAGATCTATACAAATATTAGGAGAAGATTCCCCATTTAATCCTTTGATAAGACCCCTAAGTATTACCCCAACCGACACAAGCCATCCCGAGGAAGAGCTAAATGGCTCACAAACAATTCCACCAAAGGAGACCACTGACCAAGATAACCCCAACCCCATGTCAGTTCAGGCAAGATCACTGGTGATTACTATAGCTCAGCGAAGGTCAACAAGAGTATCAAGTGGGACGGGTATGCCTATTGTCCTCATAGATTTGATCACCATATATGACAATAAGGAAGGTTAAGAAGCTTCACGCATAACCTCAATACCAATCACACAAGAGGAGGAACCAGAGGAAACATCTGCTCCAACTTTTGATGTTTTTCCCAAGTTCCCAAGAAGGCAACCATGAGGCTAGGAAGACTCTGGACACTAAATTTATCGATCAATTGGGAACACAACCTCATAATGACAGCTCCAAGAATGACTTGGGTGCTGGTGAACAAGAATAAGAAATGTAACAGGCAAAAATCGACATCTCAACGACCGAACTCCCAGCTATTGTCGGCCCTTTGCATACTTCCCCATCTAGGACCAAGACTTGATCAACCGACGAGCACCAACATGAGGCCAATTCACCATAACATACATAAGTTTCCCCTGCTAAGGAACTAAGAGAACCTCCCATAGAACACCTCTACACGACAGGAAGCCTAGGCAATAATCTACCCTGGGGAGATTAACAAATTCTTGAACCAATAGATGAAGTCATCGATATACAAGCAATTTCTTATGACAGGAAAATGAAATTTGTGATGAGAAGAACAATCAAGAAAAGGAATCTCACTCTTGATAACACACTTTTTATAACGAGACGTTGTTCGACATAGAAAGTTCTAAGATGATTTAGCTAATCAGAGTAGGGATGGCCTTAACGGATGCTGCTTTAGACAGGGAAAAAAGGGATGAACGGGAGGTGGATCCCATGAAGAAAGAACTATACCACATGCGACATCATGCAGAGTACTACCAAAATTCAACACAAGTGGTGGTACTCTTGAAGTGTGAGTTTTGAGAAATGTATGCACAATTCACAAGTGAAAGATATCTTTTCATCGCTCCCATAGCTGAATTCCAAGAAGATATCCTCATGGAGCTGACAACCTGTAAAGACATGCAACGAGTGTATGAAAAGACACATCAAGCCTTAGAACAAACAGACTACACCAGCGAAGTGCATAAGGGCCGAGATATAGAAGAGCATGGCATCCGATTGCTGATGGATATCAACATCGCCTGGATAAGGAAGGCAACTGGACACTAGGTAAGCATGGTCCAGGAACCTCAGTGGAAAATGCAGGATAAATGGGGAGAGTGTCAGAAAAGTTGGGAGAAAATCAATTGGTAAATGGGGAACACTGACCTACTAGAGTTTGGTCCACTGAAGGATTTCGTCGATTTGCATGACATAGTTAAACAACATGAAGAGAAAGACCTAGCATGGGAAGTAGCGATTTCACATATTTCAAGCATGATCCCGAGTCAATTGAAGAAGTTCATGGAACCCCCAATTAAATCTCTTGCAGTCCTACAACGCTTAAGTGTCAAGATAAGAAATTACAAGGAACGAGCAATAGAGATAAAGGAGGTCCTCTCCGCTCCGATGGATCAACACAAGTTCCCATATGCAAATACATGCGAATATATCTTATTCAAGTGGTCAGAGTATGAGAAGAACAATCCACTTCATTAAAACCACGAGATGATCAAATGATAAGCAAAAGAGAAGCAAATAGGAACAAATAGATAAATTCTGCCATGTGGCGTTTTCTTAACTTAACAAAACTTTAGTAGCTATTTTTAGTTTAGTTATTTTTTATAAATAAGGGCATCGACCTTTGAAAAAAGGTTGATGATTTTGGAGAGAAAGACTTTTCTGAAATTTTGTAAGAGAACTATTTCTGTGCAAGTTATTTTAATTAAGAATTTCTATTTAGAACCAAAGACACTTCTATCATCTAAGGCGTGAATGTGATTGGACAGAGGGGGATTATCCCTGTCTCCAGATTTAATATTTGTTTTTGTATTGAGTAAGAGTTGTTGTATCTGTTGTTTAAAGTTATCTTATAATGTTGCAACCGTTCTTTTATTTTAGTTTGAATGTCTACTAATCAAAATGGTATTAATGCTAGTTTGAAGTAGTTTAGATTTTCTTCGTCTACATTCTAAGGTATAAAGGTTATCCTAACATCCATCCTTCCCCTAACACACAATTTAACTTCCCTCTGCCATTTAGTTTAAGATCTATCTTTATTTTGTTATAAATATTAAGAAAAAGAACCAAAAAGAGAACTGCATAGCGCGAGGAAAGGTTTCACAGAAAAGACATATCTGTAAATCATGATTAAAGCCCATCGATAATTCCAGCCAGATCAGGAATCTAGAGAACCTTACCACTCATCAAATGCTTATGAGTCTAATTGGGAATCTTAAGCGGGTTTGGTTCCTGTTGTTGAGTTAAAGGGAACTCGGACCCGTCAACAAAATTGGCGCTCAAAGGAGGGCCTGAATGAGTGAATGGATAATAATATTTCTAATAATATATTATGCATATCCTATAGAGTCAAAATGATCCACATGCATGGCTAGTCACTCTCAAGACAACCCACATATAGAGAGTACTCCCAATACGAGTAACTCACCTCAACATGAAGAGGAAGAACACTTGTACCCTAAAATACCTTACGCTCTTCCCCTTGAAGAGTTAAATAAGTTCAGGAGAATCACTAAAGATTATGCCCGATAGATTGGCGCATTACCTTTAACTCCTTTACTTCCTCAAAGAAAACAAATAAGCAGACCAATAGTTTACACCCCTGAGCAGGTATTTGTTCACACGGTAGAATACCTGATAGATTTTTCCCTCACAGAGATTGAACAACCCCTTAATCTGATACCTAAAACACTAGCTGGTAATTACTCTGAACCCAACGATTTTGAATCTGAAGAGGAAGGGTCTAACTCAGATCACTCAGTTTTCGAACCAGAAGACATGGAGAATAATAATGATAACAACGAAGAAAGGGGAGATCAACATAGATACAATCAACCATGGTTGGCCAGATATGCTTTGGAAATCCCAGGACGGGTGCATAACCTACCCAGACATCTAGAAAAATTGCTTCCTAAATTTGACCTTGAAAACTCTCGATTTCCTGAGGACCATATTAAGAAGTTCATATTAGCTATAAGGTTGATGAATGTGCAACACGAAGATGTAGTGTGAATAATTTTCCCTTACACCTTTGAAACTTTAGCATCGACTTGGTATTTCAGCGTACCATTTGCTTCCATAACTAGCTGGAAAAAGTTTCAAAAGGATGTTTTGGACAAATTTGCCAAAGAAACTACTACAGGAGCTTTAATGGCTGAACTTTTCGCCGCCACTATGAGTCCAAAAGAAAATGTTAAATATTTCAACCCAAGGTTCACCACCATTTTGAAAAAATTCCAACCCGAGGCTAAACCTACCGAGGAGTTGCAAATCAAAGTATACGCTAATGCTCTCCCAACTTCTATTTCCATGTTTGTAAAAAGGGCTGCCAAACATACTTTAGCTGAAAATTTCGAAGAAGCTAAAATGATTGAATTCCAAATGAAAGGATGCAAAGAAGGTCAGATCTCACTAATAAAAAAGGAAACCCAACCTATACCTAAGAGAGGACTTTTATTAACAAGATCCTCGGAAAAACAAATAGAACAAGGTCTTGAGAAAGAGGGAGTGGATCTAGAAAACCTGCAGCAGATGATCAAAAAACTCTCCAACGAGATTGTAGATATGAAAAGGAGTGTTGGGGAAGGAAACCAAAATCAAAGACATTATAAACCCTTTTTTAAAATAAATCCACCCTTCAAAGCTATAGAACTTCCCCCAACTAACCTAAATCTCGATTTAGGAAACATAAGATCTGACTCCTTATGCACGTACCATGAAGAAAACCATTCAGAAAGAGATTGCCCCCAATGGTTGCATGCTATGAATCTAATGGATAATCGATTCCTAGACGAATGCTCTCTAACTGAACAACCCAATGGCTCAACCATAGGTGTTTTCGATCAATAAAGTCATGAACTACCTGGAGAGACTGCCATGTTGATATAGGCTTCTGATCACCCAATACCTTTCAACAATGTTGTTGAGGTGTAGGGACCCCCGATTGAAATTATAGCTATAAAAACGCGAAGTAAAAGTCAACCTGTCCAAAGTAATCCCACCGCCACTCAATCATCTCGAGGAAATCAAGTGGTTGATCACCCCAAACCCCTATTTTCTTCTTCCCAAAACAATCCCACTAACATACATACATGGGAAATGCCTAAGCTAGACTACAATGTAGTAGAAGACTTGAAGAATATGAAAGCTAACGTGTTTGTCATGGACATGTGAAAGATTCCTCAACAAAATTATTTTTTGTTACATGCCTTAAAATTAACAAACACCTCTCTGATGAACATTAACCAAGGTGACACTCCATCTCCCACAGACTTAATGAATAAGCTGAATGTGAATACTTGTTCTTTGGATAAAAAATGAAGGCCTTTTGTTCCACCTTTCCTCTTGACGTTTGATGTCTTTAACATAAATCTACATAATTGCTTGTTTGATTCTGGGGCATCCTCAAATGTCATGCCATTTACAATCTGCAAGAAATTGAATGCAACCCCGGTTAAAAGTGATAAACATGTTATACAACTAGATAGAACTCAGGTAAAGGTCATCGGGGAATTGAAAGATGTCATGATCATAATTGCTACACACCCTAAATTTGTTCAATTAATTGACATAATCGTGGTAGACATACCAGAGCCCTATGGAATGCTACTTAGATGAGACTGGTTCGAGAAATTAAACAGATATTTTAGTACTGATTGGGCTCACCTCTGGATTTTATTGAAAGGACATCCAAACGTGATCAAGATTGACAGAGAAAGATACCTCAAACATACTGTCACTGATTTAGAGATCCCAAATGAACCCTCATCAACAAATTTCCCTGTGTTAGGAAATTACTCATGTGATTATGATTTCAGTAATTTTTCCCCTCACATGCTGACATATCGCTCACACAAAAGTCTGAAATGATATTCCAATTAGACTTACTAGCGGCTTCAGAAGAAAACATCCTTTGTTATGACTCTCCGAAGGGAGTAGTAGACAAGGAGGTTGAAAGTGAAAAAGTAGCAGACAAGGAGGTTGCAAGTGAAAAAGTAGCTAGACATGAAAAAGTTAGAAATTCCCCAACACAAATTTGGACGATGTACTTTGATGGTTCTAAATCGCAAGAGGGGTCGAGAACAAGATTCATTCTCATTGACCCAAAGGGGAAACAAAACTTTTGATCTTGTAGACTAGAATTCGAATGCACTAATAACAATGCTGAATATGAAGCTCTAGTCCAGGGACTAAATAAAGCCATCGACTTAAACATCAAGGGATTGAAAGTTTTTGGAGACTCCAAAATTATTGTTAGGCAAATGAAGAATACTATCCATTGCAATTCACCTCACTTAGGAAATTACCAGCAAGAGGTGCACAAACTAATATAGAATTTTGAGGCCTTCAACATTACTATTGTTCCTAGGATGCAAAATACCATTGTTGATGCTCTAGCCACTGCGAACTCAATATTATCTCCTCTAGAGGACTATGAAGCCTCAAGGTTTGCTGTAGAAATTCTCTACAAACCGTCGTTACCTAACAACATTTCTAATTGGAAAGTCTTTGAAGGGGATGAACTGATTATAGATTTCTTGACTAATCAAGAGAATTTCAAGGATTTGGCCATGATGATGAAATATTCCAAGAACTACTCACATAATCAAATCTCCACAAACATAAGAAGGGAACATATCACTCCGATGACAAGCCAAAGTTTCACACATACCAAAAGGAGTGGCCAATATGGAGAACCTTTTCAACCTAAGGAAAAGATTTAGAGGGCCAAAGAATGAAAAAACAGGGAGCTCATGTCCCATATACGAGACTATAAACCTAGGAACCCCTGAGAACCCCAAGAATATCAATTTGGGTAAGACAATGTCCAAGGAATATATGGAAGCTTGTCTCAAATTATTTAAAGAATACCAAGATGTCTTTGCTTGGTCCTACCGAGAATTGAAAACTTATGATACTCGCATTATCCAACACGCAATCCTATTAAATTCTGGAGTAAAACCCTTTCAACAAAAGCTTAGGTAGTACCGCCCATCTCTGGAATCTCTGATGTATCAAGAGCTGAAGAAATTATTAGATGCCAAGATTATCTTTTAGGTAAGACACTCTAACTTGGTAGCCAATCTGGTGCCTGTTAGAAATAACTCTGGAGAGATCCGCCTATGTGTGAATTTTAGAAACCTTAACAGAGCATCGGAGAAGGATAACTATCCAGTCCTGCCCATGGAACAAGTCCTACAGATATTATTCGCCTTTGAATTTTTTTCCCACCTAGACGGTTTCTTGGGATATAATCAGGTCCTAGTTTCAGAAGATGATTGATTAAAAACTACCTTTCAGACCTGTTATCCCCTAGCCTAGGGATAACTAAGGATATTATGTCTCGAGGCCCATAGGTCCTAGACATGGAGTACCAAGAGCCATATTGACTTGAGACTAGCCCTGGAGGTCCCATCCTTCTTCTTCTTCAATGCCTCCACCTTGTCAGCAACAATAACATCCATCCCATCGGCTTGGTCCTTCAGTAGCAGTGGGTCTTTCTCCATGAGGTAATGAGTCTGGGTACCATGGTATGTGTCACTCTGATTCTCAAAACATTTGAATATGTGCATTTAATTCTTTTTACTTCTAACATGTGTTTGGACCTTATGCCTTTACACTTGTCCACACCTGAGGGGAATGACAAGATGCCCAAGTAAGTTGCTTCCCATAGGGTTTGATTTTCCACTGGGGGGTTCATGAAATCTCATCATCCATTCCCACCATACTTACCACTTTTCATCTTTTTCCCTCTCATCCATCCCATACATTGGTTCAGGCATTGGGTTTTCCAAGATAGGAAAGGGTTGTACCTTACCTTGTGGGAAGAAGGGGCTAAAGACCCAGAGGATAAAAGTAGTTGGAAAAAGATAAAATCCAAAAGAATGAAACATTCAGATGCATCGCCCAGGGATCCTTGAGAAAGAAATAAAAGGCTTCTCAGTAAGAAACATAGGGACCCATAAAATAATAAAATCAAGACCTAGTTGGAGGATAAGGGCTCTCATCACGTCCAACCTAATAGGTCCACGGGCATGTAGCGGTATGGCACTACCATTCAACTGGTCACCATGCTAGGGTAGTGGCTCTTGGTGGCATAGCCAAGATAAAGGGGGTCTCATCACGAGCCGACCTTCTCATCTCCATGAAATGCTTGTGGGTAACATTGTCACCACTGGTCACCATGCCAGGGCAATGTCCCCTAACTATTCTCTTGAAAGGAAAATCAATAAGATAAAAATATAAAAAGGCACGAATGGGCTTGTAAACATTTTCATCCATGACAAGGTGCAACTCACCCTCTTCAGAGGCACCCACAGGTAAGACATACATTCCCATGTCATCACTGCACCCATTGCTCATACATCCCTTACCACCTCACCCACTTACACAGCATGGATTTGTCTTCACCTTGAAACATCCCATGTATAATGAGAACTATCCCAATAGGACACCCTAACATCCCCTCCAAACTTGGCTTGTAGAATAACATAACGTCTTTGACCACTTGTTTGGGAAAAGGGGGTTTTATGCACTTGTTTAAATAAGTTGATTATTAGATGTGATTGACATTGCTATGATCCCTGTGATTTATGAGCCCATGGAGGGTGTATTTGTTGTTGTTGCAGGTCCACCACTGACGGATAGGTACACATGGGGAGTTGATTAGTTCAGACCTCCATAGGGATAAAGTCCCACCAGATGGATGCTGAGACCCCAACTAAGGGCAGAGACAAATCAAAGGTTTTCACCAGAGAGAGAGGAGGATGTTCCATCAGAGACAGCCTGGTAGGCCTAGACCCAAGGGGGTTTTTCCATTCTCTATATGATGTAGGCATTGGAAGTCCCATGACATCACCATGTGACCCATGACATCACTCGATGTTTTGGACACTTTGGAGGCAGTTGTGTGCCAAGTGGCATGTGTGGTTTGATCCAGAGGCCCTATGAGGCCTAACATTTTGCTCCTTGAGGCCAACGTTGCCCTAAGAAGACCTAACATCACCCTAAAAGGGAACAACGTTACCTTTTCTTCTTGATTTAGGGTTTAGTTATGTCATTTAATGTAAAAACTGGATATTACATGTAAACTAGCCATGTCGACCTTTTTGACCTAATTCTGGTCATTGAAACTATATAAATAAGGGTTTTTTCCCTTGTATTTTTCATCATATTTCAATCAAACTTGATGAGGTATGAAATTTTCACCCTATTTGGGGTTACATGACTGAAATTTAGTGTGCACTTGTTGAAGGAGGCTAATTTTGGGCTATTTTGACAATTTTTCTTGGTGGAAGTGTTCGACTAGGGTTTTTGCTTGATGATTCTTGATGAATGTAAGTAAGATTTATGCAATTGTTCTTCATTGAATGGTTATGGTTATGTTTATATTTCATTTACATTAATATTATGAAATTGCTAGCTTAAAACCCTAGGAACCCAAGCACATGTTATTGTCCTTGCTTTAAGAGCTTTCACCTACTAGATTTTTCCAACAAACCGATTTTCTTGAAGCTTTTGCTAAGGGCCTTGCCATTGTAACACCCTAGCACATTTGGCTTCATCTAATCCATCATTACTTCATCCTTGAGCTAAATACGAAGGAAAACTACTAGGGCCTAGGGTTACCTACACCCTAGTAGCTATTTTCACCCTAGGGTTTGGTAATTGAAGCCTTGGGTTACCAACACTTCAACTATTGACCTCTCTTGTCTTTATCTCTCCTACTATCATCTTTTACTTCGAGATTTTCTACTACTTAAAAGACTCCATTTTCCCTAAATGCACTAATATAAGACTTGGCATTGAGTGATAGACACAAAACAACTATTAAAACCTATACCTTAAGCTTTCTACTAACCACTCCTAACATTAAAATAGCCTAATCTACTAACTTTGTTGCTGTTGTTACTAAAATAAGCTACAACCATATTTTGCAGCACTAAAAGCATCTAAAAACAATTGAAAAAGTTGATTAATGCACTGCCTTACTTGATTCTGACAAATGCTATCATTTTGATGTTAATAAGTGATTATTCTTGGTCATTTTGAAGCCATTTTAGGGCACTTATTGTGAAGTTATTATCCTATAAATATTGCTGCTACAAATTTATGTTTACTTCACCATTATATCATCCATTGCTTTTATCGATAAAGTCTGTTCTTTTATGAAGTACTAACAACAATTTGTACTTGCAAAAGATATATTTTCTTGTTGCTTTGTTTTGGTCAGGTACACCTTGATACTTCACTACTTCATTGGTTAAAACCCTGAGACTTTCTGATCAATGGTGACTTATGAGAGGGGAATTTTTCATTGACGTCTTAACCTTTCCTTGTCAAACCCCCAGGTCATCAGGGACGTCTCCCCTGAGCCATCAACCCTAAATAGAAAGAGGGATCATATTGAGGTGATAGTGATAGGATAGCCTCCAGTTACACCAATTTTCTTTCCATTAACCTTTCCTTTGATCAAAGTACAAATTGTGCGATAACATTTTGGCGCCGTTGCTAGGGAACACTGAGTTGTTTTTCCTCAAAGACACTTTTTCGGTAAGCCTTTAGCCAAAAATATTTATCTTACAAATCTTACTTGGCAACTCCACTGAGGGTGATCCCCTCATTCCTTTGATAATTTCAAGAAAATTATCTGGTGACTTCACAAATGACGACCCATAGTGGATGTCATTACATACTCTCTTCTACTGCTGTAATCCCTATTACCCCTACAAATCCTATTACCACTATAATTCCTCCTAAATGGTCTCACAAAGAACTCTTTGGCCCTTTGGATTTCACTATAACCCAAGGAGGATTGCATGATCTACCCAAGGAGGTTGACTCCTGGATACTTAGATTTTCAAGAGAGGAAGGATCCTATGGTAACTCACATTGGACCAAGTTTTGTGAAGTAGGGTTTGAATTTCACCAATTTGGACAAGAACACCCTGACACCTTTATGAGGCTTTTTTCAAGCTCACCCATTAGAATTTCCAGAAAATGGATTAACACTCAACCAATTGGGAGCTTCAAAACCCCCGAGGATCTAGAACAAGCTTTCAAAAAGAGGTGGTGTAAAGAAGAAAGTACAGATTTCTTTTACTCTCAATACCTAGAAATTTGCAAAGGAACCATCGAGAGAATTAGGGATTTCAATGATAGGTTCAATTTTCTCCTTAGCAAGCTCCAACCTAAATTTCACCCGAAAAGTGATATTCGCCAACATTACTTAAACTCCTTAGAGGGAACTTTGTAGTTCACCATCAAGAATTGATTACTCTCAAGCCTGGAAGAAGCACAAGAGGTTGCTTGTCAGATTGAGGAAAACTTTAGGTTCAATGATTCCATCCATTAGATTAACCTCTTGAAAAAAAATGACTTTTGGTAACCAAATGATGAGAGAATGATAGAACTAGATCCTAACCTCCCAGAAATCCTTGAGGTGGAATATAGTTCTTACCCTAGAAAATGGAGCAAAGGCTTCACAAACATGGAAGATGCTTCCTTATTTTTTCAAAAAAATGAATCTTCTGAGGACATGGAACCCACTCAGGACATGTTTGGAAAACCAGAGGATGAAGATGTTGAATACTCCTTGCCTCAAATTTATGAGGATGACATTCTTTAAGAGGAATCACCTTTTGTCTACCAAGCAGGAAGCATGTGAACAAAATACAGGGAAACTATACCTTTTTATGTTACCCTCCAAGTGAATGATTCCCTACTCCATAAATATGTTTTTGACCTAGATGCTCGTAGTAATATTATGATAGAAAGAGTCATACACCAATTATGTCTAAGCATATCACAGCCAAACACACAAGAAGGCTTTACACAGGGAATTATTAAGGATCTAAATGTTGCTTTCCATGCTGGCCACGATGCTCCTTTTACTATTGATGTATTGGTAATAGATTCTCTAAGCAATTGGGGGATCATACTTCGTAAGGACCTTGTATAAAAACTTGACCGAAAGTTTCCAAAACCAAGGGTCCGAAGCTACAATACCTCATCCTGAAGGAGGATTCTTTACCCGTCACAAAGAACCCATTACATGATGCCTAATTGAGACCCTTGGTGAACCGAATGATCAAATCCTATGCGTTAACAATGACATTGAGAATCGGTTCATCAAAGTGGTGAGTTCAGAAGCTAATACTGCCAAAAACACTTGAAGGAATGTGGACTTTAGAGTTTGACGGGGCTCATTCGAGTTCTGGCTCAGGGGCAGGTATTGTCTTGACAACCACATCCAGGGAAACCTTCTATTATTCCTATAGACATGAATATCACTGTACAAACAACGTTGTTGAATATGAAGCTTTGATCCTAGGTATCAACTTGGAAATCAACAAAGGTGTCACACACCTAAGAGTGATAGGTAACTCAGACATGATAGTATCACAGGTGTTACTAGACTTTGCTGCTAAGAATGAGAGACTAAAAAGTACTTTGACTTTGGACGATCCATTGCAAAATCTTTTGAAAAGGTGACAATCAAAGAAGTTCCTCGAGAAGAAAACTATGTGGCAGATGCCCTGGCTGTTTCTGCTTCCACCCTGCAACCTTTTGATGGCCCACTCCAAAACCTGTGCAAAATGGAAGTCTTGTTTAGACCTTCGATCCTTGTCAATTTGGAACATTGGCAAGTCTTTGAAGATGATGACTAGATCATTAGATTCATGGAAAATAACAGAGAATTCACCGATTCACAAGTAAAATTCCTGGCCGATTCCATGAACCTAGATGTGGTCAACCTCCAAAATAACACCTTGCCAAAGGGATCTATCTCTTTAGAGCACCTCTTTGATAGACACGATGTTTTCAAGGGAAATAAACCCAACAAACAAATAGATGAAGTCATAGAATTCAACATTGGCACAGAGATGGATCCAAGGATGGTCAAAATAGGGAAATGAACTACTGAAAAGGAAAGGATGGAAATTCTAGACCTCATAAGAGAATTGAAGGATACCTTCTCTTGGAATTATGATGAACTAAAGGCTTATAGAGGTGATGTTATCCAACATGCTATACTATTGTCAGAATGATCCAAACCTTTCTGGAAAAAACTAAGACATCTCAACCCAAAATTGGAAAACCAGATACAAAAGGAACTACAAAATATGGTTGATGCTAGCATAATAGCTCCCATCATATATTCATCATGGATGTCAAATTTGGTGGTTGTTCGAAAGAAAAGTGGTGATATCCACTTGTGTGTAGATTTTCGAAAACTCAACCAACGATCCTTGAAAGACAACTACCCCCTCCCAAATATGGAACATTTGTTACAGAGGTTTGCATGGGAAGGGATGATGTCCATGTTGGATGGATTTTCTGGATACAACCAAGTATTTCTCAAAAGAGAAAATCATCTTAAAACGACATTTACTACGCCATGGGGAAAATTTATGTATTTGAGAATGTCGTTTGGCCTTATGAATGTTGGTGCTACCTTTAAGAGAGCTATGGATTTTTCCTTTAGGGATCTCATTCAAAAAATCATAGAAATTTACCAAGATGATCCCAAAGTCATATCAAAAGAGAGGAAATACCACATATCACACCTTAGAATTGTTTTTGAACGGTGTAGAAAGTATGGTATCTCCTTGAACCCTAAGAAATTTATTTTCGGGATAGATAAAGGGAAACTTTTGGGACACATAGCCTCGGAAGGGGGAATTTCTATAGACCCTGAGAGGGTACAGTCTATTAAAGATCTACGTCCCCTAACCAACAAGAAGTCCCTACAATCCTTTTTCATGAAAATCAATTTCATTCGAATTTTTCTCCCAAACTTTGCCAAAAGGATAAAACCCATGAGTGCTTTACTAAATAAGGATACAGTGTTTTAATGGGATGATAGATCCATTAAATATTTTGAATACATAAAGGATTCTATCTCCCAATCCCCAGTCTTGATCATCCCTGACTATTCACGATATTTCATAATATTATCTTTTTCCTCCCAGGACACCATTGCATGTGTCTTGCTACAAAAGGACGCTGACGACTATGAACACCCTATAGAATTCATGAGCAAAGTCCTTAGGGATTTAGAGCTGAATTATTCCATTATTGAGAAACAAGCTTACATGTTGGTAAAATCCCTTAAGCACTTTAGAAACTACGTGGGTTATAATAAAATCAAGGCTTATGTCCCTTATCCGCCAGTAAAGGATGTATTATCGCAACAAGATTGTATGGGTACTGTTATCGCACAATTTGTACTTTGATAAAAGGAAAGGTAGGAGGAAAGAAAATTGACGTAACTTGAGTGTATCCTATCACTATCACCTCAATAGGATTCTTCTTTCTCTTTAGGGTGGTAGGCCCAGGGGAGACGTCCCTGGTGACCTGGGGGTTTGAGAAGGCAAAATCAAAATGGCAAAATAAAGATCCCCTCTCACAAGTCACCACCGATCAGAAAGTCACAATTTTATAACCAATGAAATGATAATATGTCAAAGTGTACCTGCCCGAAACAAAGCAATAAGAAACTATATATATTTGCAAGTACACTTGCTGGTTAGCAATTCATAAAACCATAGAATTTCTCAATAAGATCAATTGGCTGATAATGATGAAGTAAACAGAAAATTATAACAACAATATTTATAAGGCAATACTTCACATTAAATGCCTTGAAATAACTTCAAAATGACTAAGAATCATTAACCAATGAAATCATAATGCTAGAATTTGTTAGAGGCAAACAAGACAATGTATAAATCAACCTTTTCAATTGCTTTAAGAAGCTTTTAATGCTGCAATTAATGAATGTAGATTACTTTAGTAACAACAACAATATTGTTAGTAGGTTAGGCTATTCTAGGGTTAGAAATCGTTACTAGGAAGCTCAAAGAATAGGTTTTGATGATTGTTTTGATCAATTACTCAAAAGAGGACTTAGACTAGTGCTTTTAGGGAAAATGGAGTCAATGATGTGGCAACAAATGTTGAAGAAAAATGATAATAGGATATTCAAAGACAAGATAGATTGATAGATTGGAGTGTTGGTAATCCAAGGCTCCAATTATCAAACCTTAAGGGGAAACTAGCTACTAAGGTGTAGGTAACCCTAGGCATGAGTATATTTCCTCCCTCTTCAAATCAATGATGAAGCAAATATTGGCTAAGATGAAGCAATGGATAGTAAGGTGTTGCAATGGAAATACCTTAGCACATGATTCAAGAAGAATGGCCTTTTGACAAGATCTATTAGGTGAAGGATTTTAAATCTAGGACAATAACATGTGCTAGTATTCTTAGGGTTTAATCAAGCAATTTCATAATCTTGAATGTAAATGCAAGACAAATAAGACTATAACCATTCAATTAAGAAGAATTGTAGAAATATCACTTACATACACCAACAATCATTAAGAAAATCCCTAATTGAACACATCCACTAAGAAACTTGCCAAAATACTCCAAATTTAGCCTTCCTCAACAAGTGCGCCTAAAATTTCAGCCAAGAAACCCTAAGTAGGGCGCAAATTTCAGTCCTCACAAGTGTGAGTGAAATATGATGAATAATACAAGGGTTTAAACCCTTATTTATACAATACTAATGACCAGAATTAGGTAAAAAAAGGTTGACATGGCCTGTTACATATAATATCTAGTTTTTACATTAAATGTCATAATTAAACCCTAAAACAAGTTGTAAAGGTGACGTCATGCCATTTTATGGTGACTTTAGGCCCTTTTTGGGCAACGTTGGCCTCCTTGGGCCTCAGGATCCTGCCACACTTGCCACTTGGTACACAACTGCCTCCAAAGAATCCAAAACGCTGGGTGATGTCATGGGTGACCTGGGTGACATCATGGACCTTCCAAGGCCTACATCATGGTGAAAAGGGAAAAACCCCCCTGGCTCGAGGCCTGCTAAGCTGTCCTTGGTGGAATGCCGTCCTCTCTCTCTGGTGCAATCCCTTGATTTGTCTCTGCCCCTGGCTGGAGTCTCAACATCCATCTGGTGGGATTTCATCCCTATGGAGGTCCAAACTAATCATCTCCCCATCTATACCTGTCCATCGGGTGTGGCCTTGCAACATCAGCAAATACGCCCTCCATGGGCTCATAAGTCACAAGGATCATAGCAATGTCAATCAAATCTAATCATCAAGTTATTTAAACATGTGCATGAAACCCCCTTTATCCAGACAAGTGCTCAAAGATGTTATGCTATTATGCAGGCCAAGTTTGGAGGGGATGCTAGGACGTCCTATTGGGATAATGATCATTGGATGTGGTATGTTCTCGGGTGACGTCAAATCCACGCCATGTGAGTGGATGAGGTGGTAGGGTATGTTTGGGCAATGGGTGCACTGATAGTAGGGAAATGCATGACTTACCTGTGGGTTCCTCTGAAGAGGGTGAGATGCACCTTGTCATGGATGCAAATGCTTCCAAGCCCATTCATGCATTTTATCTTTTATTCTTTATTTATTTTTCTTTCAAGAGACTAATTGGGGGACATTGCCCTGACATGGCGACAAATGGTGGCAATGTTACCCACAAGCATTTCATGGAAATGAGAAGGATGGCTCATGATGAGAACCCCTTTCTCTTGGATATGCCACTAGGAGCCACTACCCTGGACTGGTGACCAGATGAATGGTAGTGTCATACCACTACATGCCCATGTACCTAATGGGATGGCTCGTGATGAGACCCCCTATCCTCCATTTAGGTCTTGATTTATTATTTTTATGGGTCCCTATGTTTCTTGCTGAGAAGCCTTTTATTTCTTTCTCGGGATCCCTGAGCGAAGCATCTCAAGGTTTCATTATTTTGACTTTTATCTTTTGTTAGCTACTTATACCCTCTGGGCCTTTAGCCCTTCTTCCCACAAGGTAAGGTACAACCCTTTGATATTTGGCCAACCCAATGCCCAGACTAGTGTATGGGATGGATGAGTGGGAAAAAGATGGAAAGTGGTAAGTATGGTGGGAGTGAATGATGACCTTTCATGAATCTCCCCAATGGAAACTCAAACCCTATGGGTACCGAATTACTACGGAAACCTGTCATTCCCCCCAGGTGTGGTCAAATGGAAAGGCATAATGTCCAAGCACACGTTAGAAGAAAAAAATAATTAAATGCACATATTCAAATGTTTTGAGAATCAGAGTGACACATACCATG
>JASDQU011506369.1:23028-33750 GCA_032191745.1 Picea mariana | reverse complement strand
GTAAACCTGTACCGATAAAAATGCACCAGACAACGTTTACCAATAATATGGACCATGTATCAACCATGCATCAACCTGTACCATAAACAAGTGCATCAACCATGCACCAACCTGTACCAAACAACCTGTAATAAAATTTTACCATAAACAAGTGCATCAAACATGCACCAACCTGTACCTCAACCTGCAAACCTTCCTTAACTTTAATAACATGAGACTAGAATTTTCATCAAACTTTATTTTAGTCTCACATGACTATTTTTGGATTAGTCAACAACCCTAACTTGAAATAATCATAGCTATGTAGTTGTAATGAATAAAGATACAAAAATAGTACAAAATGTTCTTTAGTGTGTTTTATGCAATTCCTTTAGGTTTCACTACTTGGAAGCTCTCAGAAAAGGAGTTATAGAAAAAATGGCATACCTTGTTGAATTTTATCTTATTCTAGAGAGTGAACTTGCAGAGCATGCCCCGCACAGAATATTTGTTGTATGGATCTGAAAATTTTACAAAAAATACTATAGACTGTACTATGAACAACACATTTGGTCTTACTAAATTTGGATCTGTTATGAATAATTTATGATGTTTTTACCCGAAACACCTGTTTTAGACTAGTTTTAGGACTAGCCACAAACCCTATTTTCCACGGAGTGTAAATCCAAAAATACAACAACCCACAAGATGAAATTTTTACCATAGCTACTTGGATATGTTTTCTAAATGGCCTCCCAATTTCACAGTCTGAATCATTCTAGAAAAACATTTATTTCGAAAATGGTGAGATGACCTGTAAATAACATACCTTAGAAAGAATCATCAAAAGAATTTATCCTCCCTTGAATTTTGACCTTCTTTACTTCACCTTCCCTCTGAAATTCAACTTAGATATCCTTTGGTTACCTCAGTCACCTGTAGATATTCAATATGCTCAAGTTTTATTAAAATGAGAGAACCTTGCCTCTTATTTATACTCTCCAAGTAGTTTCCTTAGAAACATCTTCTAGGCCACTTTGTCCACATAGTCACCTATGTCCAAATTTTCCCAAATTGCCACTTGTCCATGTATCCAATAGCCACTTGACCACTTAACCTATTTTCCTCATTTTAGGGTTAACCTTCTTATAATCACTTTACATAATTAGAAAGTTCTCCATTTACTTTATTATTTAAATAATCCTCCTTGACTTTGTTACTTCACTTTATTATTTAAATAATCCATTTTGACTTTGTCACTTCACTTTATTATTTAAATAATCCTCTTTGACTTTATCACTTCACTTTATTATTTAAATAATTTCTTCTTTGTAATAACTTTGACTTCTTTGACCTTTTGGGGTTTCAAGCCAATCATATCAGGGTCCTTCAACTTTGTAAGTCCATAAATCTCAAAACATGAGGATTTATGTGTTGTTACACATACCACTAGAAATGGCATGACATATACTATCCATATAGAATAGTCTTAACTACAAATATATCAAAAATCACACCATTATACATCAAAAAAACTTGGGTCCATTACCCAAACCTTTGTTCTACCGAAATTTGTTACCAGACTTTGTTCAAGGGTTGACATCAATGACAACCAACCCAATTAATCAATAGGCATGACCCCATATATTCCATACTCCTTTGTGGAAATTTCCTCCTAGTAAGTGTTCCACCAATGTTTGATATGGGGGAGAGCCATAAGGAGTGTGGAGGTGATCTTTTCCCTGTCTGAAAAATGGTGAAAAGAGAAATAAGCTTCTAGCAAATTTAACCATTTGTGTAGGGCATCCACATCTATCTGACCTTCAAATATGGGAATATAAAAATTAACTTGTAACTTTAAAGACGATGTGCCTCCAAAGTGGTCTCTTCATGAAGATGCGCCTGTAGTTATCAAAAAACATTGAAGGATGTGGGAAAAGCTATCCATCATTTCGTCCCTCTGTCGCGTGAAAGCTTGCTCAAGCAACAAATTAATATAATATTTTTCTTCATCATTTTTCATTTATTCTTCCATGGAGGGTTTCTTGGGCATGCGAGATCGATTTTACTCAAGAGAGACAATATCAAGACCCAAGTTTTTATACTCGGAACTCGTCGGGGACATGTACTAAAAAATTATCAAGAGAAACCTGGCTCTGATACCATTAATCTAGATTATTTTTGGCATGACATGAGAGTGGAGATACAATAAATAAATGCACAGAGATATCGTAGATATCCAATAATATAATATAAATGTATCAGAGATGCAACCATAAACACAAAGATACAATAATACACAATTTTCTATTAATGAGCGAAAATGTACAAAGACTGTAAAAATACAGAGTGAAAGACTCTCTAGAATGGTGGTAGCTTATCTCTAAGAAGATGATCGTTACAATGAATCTCCAAGGGTTTTTTTAACATATAATTAAAATCTGAAACCCTAACCCCAGAAGATGAAAATCCAAAATTTTTGTGGGCCCTGATGGGGGTAGTTGATACGTCAACTTCTCGGGGGCATAACGTTTTCATACAATCTTCATTTGGGGTGCTTGATACACCATTGGAAATGTATAACTGAGAAGAACAATTTTAGACTGGTCCAGGCTCGTGCCTTTCATAGTCGTCTGGACCCCAAATCCCCAAAAAATATCGTTTAGGGCCTCAAAACGGCCTAAGAAGTTTGGAACCTGAAAAACTGTCGAAAAACTGCCAAGGTGGAAAACTGTTTTTCGAGCCAGTGGAATAGGTGGGTGGCCATGGATATCCACCTGGATCAATCCCTCCTTTATTTTCTGGATTGGAACCTGTATCTCCACTCCATGGATATCCCCCCTAATAAATGAAAGGCTTGCTGCTTTCTTCCACGCCACAAGAGGATTACAACAAGGATGCCCACTCTCCTCAATGTTGTAGGTCCTCATGGAAGAATCACTAAACATAAGGCTAGAACATGAAAGAAGATCTAGAAATATCTTAGGCCTGAGGATAGAAAGGGGGGTAATAAGAATAAATAACTCCAGTTCATCGATGATACTTTATTTCTTAGAGGAGCCTCTCAAACTATGGCTAATCGATTCAAAATGGTTCTTGAACAATATGGAGAAGCCTCAGCAGGAGTTATAAATAAACATAAAATCCAAATATATTCTTGGAACATTAAAGAAAGTTTCATGGAAAGAATCACTAATATTTTATAGTTCCCCTTCTTTGTTGATTGAAAATTATTCAAATATTTAGGCACCCTTATCAGCCTTAAGTCCCTCCCTGGGGAATCTTGGAAAGTTATCCGTCAAAATATAAAGATTAGTTTGAAATTTGGGGGGAAATCTTGTTCAACCCGCCCGACAGAGTGTTTCTAATAAAGCCAATTTTATCTTTCTTTCCAATCTTCTAGTTCTTAGCTCTCCTTTGTCCAATAGGGATAAAAAATGAAATGGCTAAATTGATTCGAAACTTCCTCTGGCAAGGGGGAAAAGAAAATGAAAAAAAAATCCATATGGTCAATTGGTTCGTAGTATGCGCCCCAAAAGAAAATAGAGGGTTGTGAATTTGTGATCCGGAAAAAAAAAAATATATCCTTGGGTGAAAAACTCCTATGGAGACTGGTATCAGATGGAAATGACTGGTGGAAGAAGGAAGTATGTAAAAAATACCTCTCAAGAAACTAAAAAAGAATCCTTGATGTAGTCACAACTCAAAAAACATGGTCTCCTATTTGGAAACTTCTCTGCACCTCCCTTCCTCTTATAATTAATCATCTCTTTTGGAGACCACATAATGGAAAATAAATCAAGATCTGGGATGACCTCTTCTGAGTCTCATGAATATTATCCGACATACCTACCTTGGATTCATTCTGAACCTAGATTTATTCCCAAGGGAAGTCCCTCATCTTTGATATCTTAAATTGGAAGAACAATGGATCTTGGAAGGGATAGAATTTGGGAGAGGCCCCTCCTAATTTTCTCAATTCCTCAAGACTTTTCCTTATGAAAATAAATGGATCTAACCCAATACATCTCTAATAGAAGGAAAAAATAGGATTGGGTTCTACAGGTTACTCAATGAGGGAAGGTTATAAAATTCTCCTCTCCTGATCCCATCTCCCAGGAACGTCAACCATTTGGAAGGAGATCTGGAGCGCAGATGGACTTCCCAAGATCAACAATTTTGGCTAGTAGTTATCTCATAACAAATTATTAACATGGATGAATATGATTAAAATATGATCCTTGGGGCCCTTTAGATGTGCCATGTGTAATCAAAACTTCAAAACCACAAAGAATCTGCTTGTGAATTGCAACTTTTCCAAACAAGTTATGCATACATTCTACACTGAATTAACACAAAAAATCTTCTGGCCCACAAACTGTCCAAGCTTGATTGGAAAATGGAGAAAAGAATATAAAATCCCCTTATTCAAAAATCCGACCTTTCACCGCATATGAAAGGCTTCAATAAAATTTTTCTATTGGAAAATCTGCCTGGCTAGGAATAAACTTATATTTAAAGAGAAAAAACTACCCCCTCCTCTATAGATTCTCATGCATTAAGACAAATGGGTGAGTTTCTTTCCTCACAAAACTTAAAAATGTTCATAAAAATCACTTGGCAAAAGAAGAAGAAAAGTCATTAAAAAAAGTGAACCTGACTTCCCTCCACTCTACAAAAACTCCACATAAATAATGCTAGCAACTTCAATTATCACACCAGGATTACAATATTTGGTTATCATCACAAGAAGGACATGTCTTGTGATTCGATAGAGCATCAAAAGGAAATTTATGCTGAATTTGGTCATAGGTGAGCCATTTTCCTTGGTGTAGGAGCTTCCCTGCCTTGACAACTTAACAAAGTTGGATCCTATGATAGCGAGTTCCCTTGACCTATGTGTCCACTATATGATAAGTGGATTCCTGTTCCATGTAATCCGAGTTGAGCTCTATTGGTTTCAACTATTCTGCAATCACTAAGGTGTCTAATAAAAGTGGAAAATATGGCTGGAGGAGGTCCACATTAAGCACTGGCTGCAAGCCAAGCAAGGGGGTAGTGTTGATCTCAAAAGCATTGTCTCGCATATACTTGGTGATAGTGTAAGACCATAGAGAAGTGGACAAAACTTTCAATGGGGCATTGTAAAGAATTATTTATGCAAATGTATCCATACATTATCTCCCACCTGAATCATGTGTGGTACCTAGTGTTGATCACGACACTGCTTTTACTTAGCATTAGATTTCTACAAAATCTTATGGACATGTTAGTGGAAGTGTTGAATCCTCTCAATGAATTTGGTGTCTTTGTCGACCTCATACTTAACATGGGAATATTATGTCTATGTGGTTGCAAGAGGTAGTGCAACATCAATGGGATCCAAGGGTTGGAATCCCAACCCGACCTAAAATGGGCTATGGTCAGTGGAGCTATGGAGAGCCTTGTTTTAGATGTGTTGAACATAAGGAAAACTATCATCCCATGTATGTGGATGCTTAGAGTTATACATGTGCAGATCATCTGATTGATGGCCTCTATTTGGCCATCAGTTTGAGGGTGGAAGATAGTGGATTTAGTGATCTTGTGTCCAAAAGTGACCAGAGACTCAACCAAAATGTGTTGAGGAACCTGTTTTCCCAATTGGAGATGATGGTCTTTGGTATCCCAAAATGGAACCATACTCATTCAAAGAAGATCTTGGTAGTATCTGTCGTTGTGATGCTTTTCTTGCAGGCTATAAGAATGGCCATGTTTGAAAAACGATCAACCACCACAAATACGCAATCATTTCCTTACTTGGTGGATGGAAGGCCAGACATGTACTCCATCGATAGGAATTCCCAAGGCCTCTCGGGAGTAGGAAGAGGGGTGTACATGCTTGTTTCTTGATGTATGGCTTGGAAATGGAACATGTAGTGGAATATCTAATATACTTGTTGACGTCATGTCGAAGTTTTATCCAATAAAATGTTTTTGTAGAATGACCATAGTTTTCTTCGCACCAAAATGTCATGCCATCCAACTATAGCAAGCCTCCCAAATCATCTTTGCATGCTCACTTATAGGAACACAGAGGTGGCCTAGATGGCATAACATTCTGTCCTGAATGTGAAAATCAGTGATAGTGGTGCATGTACCCAAGAGTTGATAGGTGGTGGCGAAGTCAATATCTTGGTGCTAAATTTGGGGCCACTTAGATGCCTCATGCCCACATGAATGGATCATGGTGGTGAGTGCAGCTATGGGAGGTCGACTGAGGTAGTCAGTGAAATTATTTTTTCTTCTTATGTTATACTTGATGTTGAGATGAAACTATTGCAGGTATGTGGACGACTTCTAATGGAGGTCATTCTACAACTTCCACTGTGTCTATAAGAACTATGCTTGTGATTAGTGTGGATGATTGTCTCCTTTCCCATAATGTGATGTTTCCATTGAAGAAAAAATTGTTCAATGGAATACATTTCCTCGTCATAGGTGGGGTATTTATAGATAGTATCTAAGAGTGTATCACTATGGTATGCTATCGGATGACCGTACTGAGTGAGAATTGTTATCCCTGATTTCTAGGGATAGCTAGGAGATCATGTCTCGAGGCCCATAGGTCCTAGACATGAAGTACCGAGAGTAGGATTGACCTGAGCATGGCCCTGGAGGGCCCACTTTTCTTCTCTTTCATCAGACTTGTCTTGTTAGCAGCAACAACATCCATCAGGTTAAACTTGAACTTGTATCGGAGAAGACTCTTGCTCCATGAGGTAATTGGTCTAGGTATCATGGTATGTGTCATTTTTTATCATTATGACCTTTTGATATATGCATCAACTTCATTTTATTTCTGATGATTACTTGGATCTTACATTGACCCACTTGACCATGGTTGGGGGATTGACAGGGTGCCCTAGCAATCTTGTACCCATAGGTTTTGGTTTCCCACCGGGGGATTTCTGAAGAACCATCATCCGCTCCTGTCATGTCATCACTTTTACATCTTATTTACCACTCATCTTCCCCATTCCCCTAGTCTGGACATTAGGATGATCTGTTTGTGGGGTTACACCTTATTTCATGGGAAGAAGGGGCTAAAGGCCCAGAAGGTACAAGAAGCTAGTAAAAGATAAAATCCATAAAAAATGAAACCTAGAGATGCCTCACCCAGCGATCCCCAAGAAGGCAATAAAAAGCCTCTCAGCAAGAAAGAAGAGGGACCCGAAGAAAAACAAAATAAGACCTAGCCAAGAGGATGGGGGGTCTCATCATGAGCTAGCCCATTATGTTCATGGGTACCTAGCAGTATGAAATTGCCATTATCTGGTTACCACACAAAGGTAGTGAACTTTGGTTGCATGGCCAAAGGAAAGGGGGTCTCATCACGAGCCAGCCTTATCATCTATGTGGAAGTACTTGTCGATAAAAATGTTAGCTATGGTCACCATGCCAAGGCAGTGTCCTCTAGTTAGACCTTGGAATAAAATAAATAAGAAAAAGAAATAAAGAAAAGAAAGAATAAAGGCTATAAAGGGCTTGGAAAGAATTGTATCCATGACAGGTACAACTCACCTTCTACAAAGGCACCCACAGATAATACCGTACACCCCTGTCTTTCACTCTACCCCTATGTCTCGACATCCCTTAACCACATCACCTCGTTTTACATGGCTTGGATGATACCCTCTGGAAACTTTCCTTTTCTTATGGGTACTGGCCCAATAGGGCATTTTGTCTTTTTCTTCGGCTTTGTATAGTAGGTCATTGTAATGTCTTTGAGCTATTGAATGATATATCAGGGTTTTTATGCATATATTTGATAAAATTAATGATGAAACATGATTGACATTGTTATGAACCCTGTGACTAATGATCCCATGGAGGGCGAAGTTTTTGATGTGCAGGACCATGCCATATGGACAGGTACTAGTTGGACCAGTACACATTGGAAGATGATTAGCTCAGACCTCCATGGGCCTGAAGAGCCCATCAGATGGTTGTTGGGACCTCATCAGGGGTAGAGACAAGACAGTGGTTGGATGAGCTCATGCACATGAGAATAAGAAGGATGTTCCACCAAGGACACTTTGGCTGAGCCCAACCTAGGGGGGTTGACCCACTTCATATGGAATGTTTTCCTTTTGATGACCAGGACGTCACCCAGGATGCCTTGACATCACCTAGCGTGTGTGGTAGCTTGGAGGAGCACAAAAAGGGATAACGTCTGACTTTTGGATGTTGGACTAGCCCCAAAGGGGCCTAATGTCTCCCTCAGAGGGGCTTGACGTCTCACTTTTTGCTCATTTATGTATTTTACTTAGCAGTTAATGTAAAAACAGTATGATTTTGGTTTGTAGCCTTGTCAGCTATTTTTAATGACCTAATTATAATTAAAGGTCATGATACACTATATATTAAGGATGTTTTTCCCTCATTTGAACATAACACAACAGCTCACACTTGTGAGGTCTATTTTTTGCACCCTAGTTTGGGTATTTGGTCTTTTAAAGGAGGTGCACTTGTTGATGGAAGGATTTTCTTGGAATGTTTGGAATTTCCCTTGAAGGAAGGTTCACAACTAGTGTTTGGTTATGCTTTTCATCATGATATGTAAGTGTTTTTCTTGCAAAACTTCTTAATTGAATGGTTGTAGGTTATAATTCTTGCATTTACTTATAAATTTGTTGATTTTAAAACCCTAGGTGACAATCACACAAGTAGGTCCTTGTCTCATGTTCCCTTAGAGAGAAATATTCAACCATTGAAGGAGGAAGAAAGAGCCTATCCTTTGCTACACTCTTCTCACTTATTTCCTTAAGCTAACTTTGATTTTTAAAGGTTAAAAGGAGGGTGACGTCCCAGGCCTAGGTTATCTACACCTAGAGCCATCCATATTCTAGGGTTTTAGTGATAGAGCCTTGCCTTTGAAACACTCTCCCTCACTTGATCCTCTTGTTTTATCTCTTCTCACATGCTATTTGTTTTGCTAAGTTTGACCTAGAGAAGGAGGAAAGAGCACAAGGCCTTGCTTAAGCAACACCAGAGTGAGCCTCTTTCCCCTAGGGTTTTGATTCTATGGCCCTGCCATTGCAACACTCTAGAACCCTTCCCTCTTGTCTTTAGCCTATTACTCCTTGAACCTTGCGTCCTCTCCTTGAATGACTCCATATACCCTTAGGCACTGATCTTAGACACACAATGTTGAAGTGATAGTGCTCAAACCAACTCTCAAAACTTTAAATTTTGAAACCCTAACTAACTAGCTAACCCTAACTAGGCTGACATCACAATTGGTTATTCCATCTTAACGTAGAAAATATTGATAATAAATAATTAGATGATGGTTAAAGGCATTTATTGAGTAAATGATTTATTGGATATATTGTTTGCTACATCATCTCAATAGTTATTGATGAATTGATACTTCTACATTGCTATATTGACAAAACGTTGATCTCATTAATATCTGTTGTTTCATTTCTTATATATAATTGTCAGATAGTCACATGAAGTACTAACCCATTGAGTTATAGCTTGCATATATATTGTATTGTTGTTGTCTTGTTTTGGGCAGGTGTTTTCATTTAGGCATAGACTTCATTTATTGGATGATTAGCTAGACTTTCTGACCTTGGTGGTAACCTGTGAGGAGGAACTTTTCCCTTGACTTTTATACTTTAACCTATTCAAAACCCTAGGTTACTGGGGACGTCTCCCCTGGGTTAACCTCCCTAAATAGAAAGAACCTCCCCATTGAGGTGACATTGGGTGGGGGAAGGTTCCTGTTTCGCCAGTTTGGMCTCTATCCTTTAGCCTTTTTGACCTAGCTAGAAACTGTGTGATAAAATTTTGGTGTCGTTGCTARGGACACTGAGTCAATCTTCCTCAACGACAAATATTTTCGGTAAGCCTTGCCTCAGAGACCTTTCTTACAAGCTTACCTGGCAACTCCACTAAGGTCTTTTTCCCCATTTTTCTTTGGTAATATCAAGTAAATTATCTAGTGACTCCACTGATGACGAAGCCAACAATGACTTCAAAATGGGATCCCGGGAACTAAAAGCCTTTAGACATGAGAAAAATCCCAGGATACCCAAGACAAATGCCCCCGATATCCAAAAAATGGCTCCCTAGGTTCACTGGTAGCGATGGGGAAAGAGCTGACTTTCATATGAATGATTTTTATTCTTATTTTGGACTCCATCCTGTCGATGATGATGCCGAAGATGTAGTGATGAAAAATTTTCCCACCACTCTTCACGGGAATGCTAAAAAATTGTATGATGATCTTCCCAATGCTAGCATCACCTCCATGAACCATATAGAAGAAGTTTTTCTCAAAGAATGGAGCATAAGTTTGGGAGACATCTCAGTACTGCTAAAAATATTTGAATGTATAAAACAAACTGAGAATGAAACCCTTTTTGATTTCCAGAGTAGGTTTGAGGGCACTCTATATCAGATTTTAGCAAGCCATTGTCCTGGAGAAGAGTATATTGTCAGTCTCTATACCCATGCGATCTTGGCACACCTACGTTTGCCCCTCAGTAAAAGGCCCCCAAAGACACTCAATGAATCTTATGGCATGGCTAAAGGAATTGAATGAAACATATCCTTATTTGGGATGAAGGACCTCTTCACCTCAGGTACTCTTAGTATGGAAAGTTTGTTTTCCCATGAAAACCTTGTTGATGATTTCCAAGAAGAAGGGGAACAAACCATCATTCAACATGGGATGGTTGAAGACATGGC
>JASDQU011506368.1:0-18157 GCA_032191745.1 Picea mariana | reverse complement strand
TAAAAAAAAAAAAAAAAAACATTTTTTTTTAATTTATAAATAATTAAACACAAACATTTAAAATAATATATTAAAAATACACCCGGATGGGGTGCCACTTGGAGCTCACATGTCACATGGTGTGTTGGCACCAGAAGCAGTTAAAGCCCCTTGTCGTCGGCACCCTCCCCAATTCATTTGACATGCCGCACATTTACACAAAGCAGAGAGGAGAGTGCTGGCACAATCCAACAAGTCTAATGGTGGTTCACATCCGGCTTACAGGAACTGATACGATGGCATCCACCTATTGCACTTCAGCATTCATGGCCTCTATGACCATCACCTCGCTAGTTATCGTGCAGGTTTCTACCGCTGGCTTTACCTCTGTCTTTCCTTGTTGGTTTTACCTATGTCTACTACCCTCAATCTATCACTCTCCCTTGGCTAATTTAATTTGTCTCTTCCATACTTCTTCTCTTTTTCTTCCTCCTCGCTCAAACCTCTTCAGTTCCTCCATCATGTCTGGTTTCAACATGCCCCGCGAAAGAGGCAAGCCCAAATGCGATTCGGCCTACTATAGCTAAGCAGGCTGGCACCGCCGCACTGGTCCTATGGCTCTCCAGCCCTCCCCGTGAGATAATTTGGCCTTTTCTTATCATAATTGGGCCATGGAAACCCAGACAATGCCTCAGTTGCTAATCCCAAAGCCAAATTACGGAACTTGCATCTTGGAGGAGTAAATTCCTCCACACTCGGTGGAGATTCTTCAACATTTGCAGGTTACTGGTGATGAAAGGGTGATGCAAGACATTGGCGGTGATGGGACTACACCAATAGGCATACAGGAGATGATCACAATGGGTTGTCTGGTAGAAGAGGAGATTTCTCTGTGATTGTTAGATTCAACTGACCCCATAGCGGTAGATCCATAAATTCAATGGGGTGAATTCTGGCATGAACAAGAAGATCCCGAGGCACCAATGCAAAAGGTCCCAGATAGACATGCCTCACCCCCTGTGTGCAGGCTCACATAAGAGCATATCGACCTCATATTCGAGATGAGAAGGGACCTCATAGAACAAAGGTACCATCAGAACCTCCTAAGCAACCACATGGATTTCCTGTTCAATTTGCTTTCAGGTGAGCCTGCAAAGAGTTTTTGCTCGACTTGCAATCAGACTTATGCCTTCATCATCAGCTAGGACAGACTCCTGGGTTCGCCTCATGTTTAATTCTCCTACTGTTAATTTTTTGGTGTTAGTTGTTTTTCTTTCCTGTTATCAAGAACCTATAGTGTTAGTGGTTTTGCTTTTTTTTTTATCCCGTCTGTTCTAATTTCCATTTTTCATGAAAAAATAGGTGGCAAATCATTCACAGTTCTTAGACAAGTGTTTTTAACATGCACGGTGCCACTAGTTCTGGTTTCCACACTCGTGAAAAAACATGTGGCAAATATGATTGTTATGGTTGTTATTTTCTAAGACATGTTGTTTTTGGGGGCATAAGGCAATATATTCTCTCTTTTTACAAAAATATATATATTAAAAATACAATACAAAATAAACTAAAACTAAAAAAAAAAAAAACTAAACTAAATTTAAAGAAAAACAAATCAAATTCTAAATAATAATAAAAAAATTAGCATATTTCGAAATTGGAGAGAGGGGCCAAGTTGGGCATCGCCCTTCCCCACACACGGTGCCCACACAAGCAAGCCCCAACATCACTCTCTCCCAACCCATGACACTCAGACAAGTTGTGGGATTTCCTATCTACTCGTTGTAGGTGGGGAGAGGCGATGTCCATTCAATTTTGAAATTTACTAAATTCTTTTAATTATTTAGAACTTGATTTCTTTTTTTTAATTTCTTTATTTAAATTTAGTTTAGTTTTTTTTCTTTCACTTTTATTGTTATTTCTTTAGTTTTAGTTTTAGCTCGTATTGTATTTTTTAAATTTCTTTTAAATGTTTGTGTTTAATTATTTAAAATTTTAAAATTTTTGTTTTTGTTTTGTTTTTTTTAATTTCTTTATTTAAATTTAGTTTAGTTTTTTTTCTTTCACTTTTATTGTTATTTTTTTAGTTTTAGTTTTAGCTCGTATTGTATTTTTTAAATTTCTTTTAAATGTTTGTGTTTAATTATTTAAAATTTTAAAATTTTTGTTTTTGTTTTGTTTTTTTTTAATTTAATTTTTGTATTTTAATTTTTATTCTAGGTTGTTTTTTTAATTTTTATTTATTTATTTATTCAAATTTTTGTGTTTTAAATTTGGTCATTTTTACGTTTTTTAATTCATCTTTTGAATTTTTTTATTATAAAGTTATGACTTGCTTTTTTTCAACAAAAATTGTTTGCTTTTCTTAAAAAAAAATTTGTTTGCGGGTGTTTTTTTTTTCAATTTAATTATTTTATTAATGTAAATTATTAAAAAAAAATTTAATTAATATAAATATTATCAAGTAATAACATTTTTAGATTTGTCCTTGAGGTGTAGATTAGTTGACAATAGAGTGCATTGTTAAGACACTCATTGTGATGTCATTGGTTCGAACCTTGCAAAGCCATGTGTACAGTGTGTGGAGCGACAAGGTTACACCTGGAGGTTATAGTGTTAGCAATCATAATTGACCATGTGTCACGCAAGTACAAGCCCGTCCAATTGTCGATTATGCTAGATAATAAAATAAAATAAAATAAAATAAAACTTTAGATTTAGGAGTCGATTTTCAGTGTTGTATTTGTGGTGGTGCCAGTGGTAAAGGTCGTGCTTCAGTTAGGTCATAGTTTTAACTCCAAAAAAAATGGTGCTACTAGTAGCATTACTTTTCGATTCAAGGGTCAATTTCAGGGTTTTGTCTGCAATGTCAAGGGCATAATTTCAAACAAGCTGGAATTTTAACCACCTCCCCAAAATAGGTTGCTACCGGTAGCACCACTTTTTGATTTGGGGGTTGATTTTGGTGTTTTTTACCCAAAAATATCATATTTTTGGGTTAGAGTTATCGTTTTGAGGTCACAACTCTCATTAAGTTGGTAACTATGTTGAAAATGCTTAGTAACTTTAAATGCTTCGTAGATCTGAGAGTTATGAGAAGGAGGTTTTAATGGGAGATTTGAAAATGATATTTATAACCAAACCTTTTATCTTAATTGGAGTATTAATGCAACCACGTGCGTATTTTTATCAAAACTCTTCAACCATGACTTCTATTTTGAGGAATATAGTTATGTAAAAGAATTTGGAAATTAGCACAAAAAGAAATATAACAAGGCAGGGCAGAGACTTGGCAAGGGTTGGAGATTTTTGTAGCAAGGAGTTGAAGGTGCTCAAAGCCCAAAAGGCCATATTTTTTTTAGCAAATCAGAAAACCATCCAAAGGATTCACCACCATCTTGCAGATTTTGTGCTTTGCTCAGCTTATGTATTGTCTTCAAGTTTATCAAGAACTTTGTCCTCTTAGTAGCTATTAATTTCTTGTATGATTTTTTCTTAGCAATAAAGATCATTTTGCAGACATGTTTTCATTATCTTCTTTAAAATTGTATATGAACATTATGTCAAGCCATAACCAATGGATACATGTTATTTTCTGTGTATAATGTTGACTGATTTCCAGGGTTCTAGGTCGAATATTTTCTTTTTAAACGCTTTGTAATAGGTTTGGCATTTATGGCTTCCTATTAGTACTAAAATATGTTCTACACAAAAATCAAGATTGTGCAAGGATTTATAGTTATTGTTGAATTGTTGGGCTTGGGTGAAATTATCAATATGCTTTCATGTATGTTATCAGTTTCATCTAAATGCCCAATGTGTTTTCTTCCTTATCTGAAATATTAAAAACTGTCATACTTTTTACCATTTATGATATTGTATTATTCCTTAGTGCCAAGGAGTGCCATGTCATTCTCATTGTCATTTGAGACTTTCTCCCACATATTTCATTAAATATTTTTATGTATTTGCAATGTTGGATAAAGGTACCCAATGGAGAGGCCTTGATCTGATGGTTTATTAGAAGCTAGTTGTTGTCTCTATCTATTATTAATTCTACAACATTTTCNTACCATTTATGATATTGTATTATTCCTTAGTGCCAAGGAGTGCCATGTCATTCTCATTGTCATTTGAGACTTTCTCCCACATATTTCATTAAATATTTTTATGTATTTGCAATGTTGGATAAAGGTACCCAATGGAGAGGCCTTGATCTGATGGTTTATTAGAAGCTAGTTGTTTTCTCTATCTATTATTAATTCTACAACATTTTCACTTATTTACTAATAATTTAAATATGAAATTCAAGTGTGCATTAAATAGTTGCCTCTGAAGTGACTCAAAGCAATGATCTTTGTGACAATTTGAGGGTTACCCTCTCTGACCCAAGAGCCAGCATGAGGCCTAAAGCAGAGAGGATTTATCCAAGCCTCCATAGGGTGCCTTGGCATTGTTCCCTTGTAGGGAACAACACCTAACCATGTAATCAATTGGACTATGATCCAGGTGGAGCACAAAAGAGACTTTTTGGTGGAGTTGGTTTGCATCCTGGACCAAAAATCCAAGGTTCTTAGGAACTGATCCATCAGTCTAGTAAAGGTCGATTGGACCCACTGCAGTCTTGAATATTCCATGTGGGAGCACAAGGAGGTCATGTTGGAATAGTACCACAACTTGTTACAACTTTCAAGCAAATATGCATGAACATTTGTATATAAATGTTTAAAGAATCCATTTTTGGCAGTTGGAGTTCTTAGAGCCACAACTCTAATACTTCATGCCCTACTTGTGTTGGAGCCCTATAAGGGAAGTGGGACAACTTAAGGGAGTGCGTTGTAAAGATGGGGCTACTCTTCCTTAGGTTCTACAGGTTGAAGTGAATGAGAGTTGTTGATTGGAATTGTTATAGGAATCATTAAATTACAAAATTATCGAGCACTGTGATGTAAAATTCAATATATATGTACATGTACCTAGAGATGGTGATGTGCATTGAGAATGGTACACAATTTAGGGGGAATGGGAATGTTAAACCCTAGTTTTCATCCCTAGAATAACAATGTGTATTTGTGAATATGATGAATGGTCGAGGGCCAAGAAATGTAATATGTAAGCATTGTACATTGAAAAATAATAAAATAAAATAAAATGCATCACCGATTGCAAATGGATAAGGAAAGATTCGTGGGGGGGTATGTTTCCACAAGAGAGGGGGATAAAGAGGAGGCAAATATTCCGTGTGCGGGAATTTTTTTTTATCATGATTTGATTATGTAGCTCAGAAAGCACATGGGCGAAGTTGTACGGCATCCAACTAAAGTTTGTCAAACACGCAACTACGGAAAACACAGCGACTTAAAAGGAAGTAACTGAGAATAAAGTTGTTCATGACAAAACTCACTATTACCAGGAAAACCCAAAGCATGAGGAACGACAATATGAAGATGAAAAATTAAATCATGAAGGATAACCAGGAAGAATAATAGAAAAACATATCATGAAGATGAAAAATGAAAAAAAAAATATAAGGATGAAAAAAATTAAAGAAAATATAAAAGGAGAAATAATAATAATAATAAATTAAAAATAAAAATGAAAATATAAGATGATTTTTTTGAAGAAAATAAAAATAATGTTTCTCAATCCAATTGAGGTTCATTACTTGCAGAAATATTTATAAAAATGAAAATTTTTAAGCTAACTAATTTCGAGTAGCTATGAATTACAACCAGATTTAATCGTTGTATACCATTAATTAAATGTATTTACAACATGCTAAAATCATACATGAATGCAACTAATAACTTATTACAACAACATATAAATCATTCTCATACACAAAGTTCATGCACAATAATTAAAACTCATAATGAGAGAAAAAAAACAGATAAAACACTTATCTTTTTTTTTTAAATAGTTGTGCAACCACCTGCTTGGGATGGACATTCCACCCAACCATAGACTTGTTGTTCCAGTCACCCCCGAGGTAGGGATATCAATCCAAAAAATATGGTGGTCTCTCACTGTCCACTCACAGCTCAGAAAATCTCAAAACTCACTGGTATTCTCCTACAACTATCCCAATTTTCCACCAACTCTCTTCATCTCGGCTTGTCCAACCCAAAGAATGTACCCCTTCACTCATATCAATCCATCGAGCGTCCCATTCATTTATCAAGGTTTCTCTGGCTCAAGTAACCAAGAATCTCTCTACTTGGAACTCAACAGAACTCACTGCTAGGAAAACTACCAACAAACAGCAACAAACACTTGTTGTTACAGTGCAACTCATAGATGAGTTCACTCTTCAGGCCAGACAACCTGGATCTTCAATATTTAGCTCTAAAGAACTCTACCATGCTCCAGAATTTTCCCTCCATAGTTGCTCTAGCTCCAAGCTTTTATTTTTTGTTCTCTACTTGTTGATCATGCCATAAACTTGATTGTCTAAAACTATTGTAACTGTTCATATGCGTTTTTCATCTCCTTTGGTGTGCTTGTTTGACTCACACACTTCCCCAAGATGATTTTACTCAGACTCCCGTGCTCCTAGACCCCCATGCTCCCAATAACTATGGGATGTGACTTCTCACACACACCCTCTTACATGCATTCAATGATTGGATTTGGGGACACACAATCATAAATTAGAAGGTTCATATACTAACAAAAAATTTAGGAAGTGGATTGAATTAATAGACATGGGTAATTCCCCCCTTGGAGACCTCTCTTAAACATTCTCCTAGACCCTCCCATCTCTTTTGGATTAATTCAATCCCCATCTCTATCCATATCCCCCAACAAATGACATCACATTTTATTATTAAAATTTAGAAATACAATTCGCATATACATCGCTTGGTCGTAGCCACATGTTATATCTACATTAAGCATTAATTAAAATGGGGATTATATTTGGGACTTTACATTCTACCTCCCCTACAATTGTTCACCATCCTCAGTGCACACTATGTCGATATACACATATATACAACTTTTACATCACAATTCTAAGAAATAAAATTCTGCAATTTTACAACTCCAGTAGTAGTTTCAACTAAAATCTCTTATTCCTCTCAACCCGTTGACCCAAGGAATGTACCCCATTCACTGTTCTCAATCCATCGGGTTGTACTATTCATTTATTAGGGACCCTAGCATAGGTTGGATAGGACTCTAAGATGTGGTTCCAGAACTCTAGTTTCTCAAAATGGAGTCTTGTATTCTTATATTTTGTTTTCTTCAAAATTGTCAAAAAATTGTAGATATTTTTCCTGCATGTTTTCTTTGTGCTCTCATGTATCATTTTTAGGATCGCAGCAGGTCCATTGAACCTTTTCCAACCCTATGGATTTTATCCTGAACACTTTTACTTTACGGTCCAAGATGCATACTAGTTGCACATGAAAATCCCCTTCGTGTTCCACCTAGATCATAGTACAATCAATTATATGGTTAGGGTCAAACACATATTTCTTTAATAATGACACATGAAATACATTATGCACCCTCATGGATGTAGACAATGCTAGCATGTATGCAATTGGCCCTATCTTTTCTAATATTTGAAAAGGCCTACAATAAATTGCTTGGATGTCTGTAATTACAATGTGTTCTCGAGCTCTCTCTGGCTCTCCTCTTCTCTACTCTACATGCAGATCCTCTCATCTAACTACTACCAATCTCTCCTCAAAATGAGATATCAAAATCTCTTTTACCTGAGGGACTCATCGAGCGCTTCCCTCCAGGTTCACCTACTCTAATAAATTACATTCGATGGCTGTCTAGTCCAGCATCTGGATCTAGATCTCAGCCATAACACACATTAAATGCCTATCTTATCTACAGCCTACACAAAGGCATGGCTTCTATGGCTCACCAGCCTACAACATTTAATTTACATTCATTTCAAAACTAAATGAGGCTGCGCCTCCCTTTCAGCGTTTGAATGCATGCGCGCTGACATGGTTGGTTGGCTGGCTGACTGCGTGGAGAGATGCTCCTGCATCAGTTGGTGGAAAATTGGGATAGTTGTAGGAGAATACCAGTGGGTTGTGAGATTTTCTGAGCTGTGAGTGGACAGTGAGAGACCACCCTCTTTTGTGGATTGATATCCCTAGCTAGGGGGTGACTGGAACAACAAGTCTATGGTTGGGTGGAATGTCCATCCCAAGCAGGTGGTTGCACAACTATTTCAAAAAAAAAGATAAGTGCTTTATCTGTTTTTTTCTCTCATTATGAGTTTTAATTACTGTGCATAAACTTTGTGTATGAAAATGATTTATATGTTGTTGTAATAAGTTATTAGTTGCATTCGTGTATGATTTTAGCATATTGTAAATGCATTTAATTAATGGTATACAATGATTAAATCTAGTTGTAATTCATAACTACTTGAAATTAGTTAGCTTTAAAATTTTCATTTTTATAAATATTTCTGCAAGTAATGAATCTCAATTGGATTGAGAAACATTATTTATATTTTCTTAAAAAAAATCATCTTATATTTTCATTATTTCTCCTTTTATATTTTCTTTAATTTTTTTGCCTTTCATCTAATTCCTAAGTGCAGACAAATCAACTATTTCGACCGGGAATATTTTCTTTTGTTTTTTCAGTGTTGAAATGACCACAGACAATATTCAAAACTATTTCATTAACTCACCTCATATTTTGTGCAGTATCGTCATCCCTTTGATGTGCGTATTACTATGCCCACGTTGTTTGTCTCAATATGCCTGTTGTTTGTTTATTGAAAATGTAAAATATCAAGTTGTCGCACTCAAGTTCTTTCACCCTGTTTGTCGCGTTGGACTGGGATCTTCGATTTTGCAAAATTTATACCACAAATATGTCGTTTCCCTTACCTAACTAGACTGGAGCCTTTTGATTTTGAAAAATTTATAAAAATAGAATCAACTTCCGGAGATTGATGGGTTAAAAATACATTACTCAACATCAATCAACTTTCAGGTAGCCTCATCATTGATGTGCGTATAGTTGTATGTGCCTATGCCCACGTGCGTTGATGTGCCTATTGTTGTTTGTTTGTATTAGAAATGTATCAAGTTTATTCTTTCGCCCTGTTTATTCTTTCAAGTTTATTCTTTCACCCTGTTTGTCACTTTCACATTGATGTTTGTTGTGCCATCAATTCTTTCACCCCGTTTGTCGCTAATTTGTAGATCGTGGAAGTCTGAGTGTTGTTTGCAGGTGACAGAACAATGAAAACGCAATGTTGAACCCACCTATCCGATAACCCGCCTATCCGGGAACCCGCGATCCAAAAAGTTTGTTCAATATGAAATGGGGAAGCAGTTGGTCAGGCTGGTGATATAAAAGTAAGTGGAAATCTAAATACGTCAATCCACCAACTTCCGCACCTAGACATTTTTCGAAAAATGAGTAAGTAACCAGAAAGGGAAAGTAGAGGGAAAAAATAAAAGGGATGGCAATTTTTGGAAGTGGGAATTGGTGTAAGAAATCCCCATTGATGGTCTTAACAGTAACTATGAAGTGCATTAAACATGTGAGCAGGTTCTTTAATCAAGGAATAGATGCAGCGAGCCATGCTTATAGTTTCCAGGATCTGCTTNAAGTAAAGTTATTGTACTGTCAGCTTCACCGCAAGTATAAGAATAACGAATTTCAATTTTAATGTCCTCTCATTGATATGATAGTTCCATTGGACTTCACATAGTATATATTATTTTATTTCAAATTATTCTAGGAGATTAATTTTTCTAAGTTCATCAATCAAGGAAAAGTGCTAAAATGAGCCACACACTACATTTGCATCATGGAGCTTATATTAAAGGGCAAAGCACGTCTCTATAGTCTTTAAGATCATAGAAAAACTGCGAAGATCATGAATGTATTATTAATTTTACAGAACGAAGAATACAACCAAGAACCAAGCAAACACCAAATGTATTGAAAGTTGAGGCAGAAGGCAATGCATGAACACAGAAGGCCTCAAGCAAGATCCCACAAGGTTCCATAAAGCAGTACGCATCGACCTTTTCATCAAACAATTTGATATATAAAAAAAACACATCGTGGCATTGGTTTTCTCTTACATCTGGTATATGTTCCCACGAGAAAATAACTGAGGCCATGGAATATGAACAAAAGTCTGCCAAACAAAAGACAACACAAAACCAGCGGAGCTTCGCCACTGTACGCTAGCTATAACCAGATCTCAAAATGGGGAACAAGAAATTTGTCGATTACTATTTTACCATTAAGCAATATCACTATGGACATTTTCTTTTGATGATGCCATGATCTATCACTACCAGTTTTAACAATGCCAAATTTCCAATATTATTGGAAATTCCTGATGATTCTACCCAGGGGAGCAAGCTATTTCGATGGTTCAAAGAATGAGCCCGATTTATTTACAGTTGGATACTTTTTATGGGGTTTTCTTTCATTCTTCCCATTTCTGGACTGAACAATCTTATGCGCATGTACATAACCAACAACTGCACCTACCTATATGAATTCCAATGCCCGAACTCCCCAATATCTATAGCGAGATCTGAAAATTTCGAGCTCATGTTTCAATCCATGCCAAGTCCTGTTTTTTCAATTAGGGCATCGAGAAAATGCAGACACCATACCATAAATTTATAGTTGGAGACCAATTTTTATTTTATTCGGGCACCCAAAAAAAATGCAGAAATCCTGCCATGGCTATATAGTTGGAAAACAATTGTCCAAATTGGGCACCCAAAAAACGTGCAGACTCTTCCATCAAAGCCACAACCAGGCACCATTTTTTTTATTTTATTTTCACGCCGAAACAAATATGCAAATTCTTACCAGAAGATGCAAAAAAACATCAAAATAACAACATCGATTGCATTTGTAATTAGATTCTTCTTATTGTTTCAAGTGCACAAGAAGAGACAAAATCTATGGAAAGAGAATTTTATAGCTATGTAAACTTCGAAGAACTCGAGTCTGGCGAACATTCATCTGGGTGTTGAAGAAAAATTACAGACACACATGAGATATTTTTGTTTCTTGCCAAAGCTTGATATGCTTTTTTTTTTTTCTTTTTTTTTTCAGCCGATATGCAATATTGCATTGTCCTCATTTAAGGTAAATTTTCTATGTATCCGAAAGTTGCACAACATGTAGACATTATTTGCCTTTTTCTGTAGGTATGCTTCATATGAAAATTCTGCTAACCCAGGAAGCACATCTTGTAACAAAGGCTGTCTAATTGCACAATGCACGGTTTTGTTGCCCACGGTTTGGATGGCAGCATTGAGGCAATGTCTATATATGTATGGACATTTTTTACTGCATCGTAGACAATCAATCGTATCATCACTTATGAAAGCAGAAGCAGAAGAAGGATAGTTGCATTTCGCACATACATGTTCAAAGGGGGTCGATTATGCATTCGCTGCAACCAAAACACCTTCAACCTAGAAACGTGAGAATAGCAGTTAATATATTGAACAATATAATATACAACTGCACCCAAAAAAAAAAACTTCAGAAATTTGGTGAAGGCTATTTGTACGAGAAAAGTGAGGATGAATATGTAGATGTATACACACAACAGTTGTAGAGATAGTTAGTTTCTTGAGATCCTGTACTATGTATGCTCGCAATTTTGTTACAAATGTTGTGTGGGTTGTGCGATTTTGTTACAAAGATCCTTTCTTTAACATTTATTTTATTTGTTATATTTTTGAAGAGAATAAGTGGAAATTTCCCTTTATGCAATTGTTATTCCATTGATGAAAGTAAAGGACAAAACTGGATATGGAGAATAGTACCATTTTCTTGCCGTTGTCTGACTCTCCATCTTTTATATGGAGAATGTGTTGCGAACCAAGTTTTCTCGTGAGTGTGACAGTTGCGGCAATGGTTCCAATTGGGTAAATGTCATTGCTTTGTGCAAGTTGACTAATAGTTGTGTCTGGGATGAAACGATATTCTGAACAAATAGCGGGAATTTTTTTCACAATACTTGTTTCGTTGAGCAATATAATCCGATCACAATCACCACGGTCATATACTGTTTTGGACAATATATTAAAATTTGTAATGGATATCCCATTACCTGGCAATATCTTTTATGCATGCTTCTGAACAAGTTGTGTAGGAATAGTCAGTGTGACTGTCATTGGGACCTCCTTGTCTGTCATGTCAGCATGCATAATGGATCTAGTTTTGTTTTCCTTGTCTAAGTAGGTGCTATAGACAACCATTATGTCCCCGATGAACACTTGTCCAGTTCGACGGTTTTTCAAGCCCTCTATTGATAGTATTTTGGGTGTTACAAGTTTATACCTGGTGACAATTTTTGAACAGGAAAAGTAATGTGAATGGTAGTGTGCATTATTTTTTTGTTTTCTTTTTTTCTTGGCATAAATTTACAAGTAGACGCACAGCTTGGATGAACTATGGAGCCAGAGTTTTGCAACCAAACCTCTTAGTCTGCGAAACCTGCACTATGTTCGACGTCTCACTTGCACTTGTTGATACTTCTTGTGAACTGCAAAGTATGTGTTGTAGATGACATCAACATATTCACCATGCCATAGATGATTAAATAACTCAGGATATTTTTTTGGTAAACATATGAGGAGCATAATGTATGCATATTTACCTTTGGCCTTGTCGGTCTACTGATGTTTGGGATGATTGACTACTCATGGCCATGTCACTAGTCCAACTTTTTTTTATGCAAGAATGTGTAGATGAACATCAGAAGGACTAAACAAGCATATGCATTGTATATTGTCCATAATTGTTCTTAATGTCACATGCAGGGTCGAAGGACATGGAATAGGAAATAGGGTGTCAAGGGATACTCAGGAAACATCAGGACCCGAGGGTCAAATTGTATGCCTCGGATTTTTTGATTGAAAAATGTGTAACAGTAAATAGGGCATGATGGAGGGGAATGACGGCCAATCTGTATATCATGGAGCCTTTGAAGCCAGAGGCACAATTTTGAACCCTCTAGCCCAACACCCAAAATCGACAAAGTGGGTAAGTATGGAATAAGGTAGAAGCATGACCATAAATGTGAACCCGTGAGTCTGCCAACCTGTGCACCAAGGCAATTTCGGAAATACAACTAAGCAGAGCAATCAAAAATAAAAAGGGATAATAGAAAATGGAAAAATTAGAAATGGGGAGGGCACAAAGGACCATTGTTGTCAAATCATCGTTTTCTAGTCCAATATTATATGCTCCCACCCGTTTTGTATGTTTAATTTACTAGCACAGTTGGTATACCTTTTCGAAGATTGTACCACACGCCCCTCTACTGTTGCATATAAGAATTCATCTTCCTATCCAACCAATCTATTTCTTCCAAGGTAGCAATGTTGAATATACAGTGGACATGAAGGCAAGTTAGTATGAAGAAAGACATGTAAAAGAAAGAAATACAGTTATATTTATTTCAATGTAGCAACAAAGAGAATACGATTCACATGAGAATAAGCAGAAAGATATGTAGTATATACATACAGTAAAAAAGGTGCAAAGCAGTAGAACAAGTAGAACAAATACACAGACAATAAATGAAATGCTAAACACTGGAATATGAAATAAGAGTACAGGTATGCACCTCTGTAACTCCTCGTCTACATTCGTGCCAAAGATTCCATCATCCTCTCTAGCCATTCTGTTTGTTTAAATGTAGCAATGCAGGAAAAAATACAATGGACATGAAGGAAGTTAGTATGCAGGAAGACATGTAATGAAGATAAGTTATTATGTAGGAAGGTATGCAATATCTACATACAATAAGCTAGGTGAACACATATACAGACAATAAATGAAATACAAAACAACGGAATATGAAATAACAGTACAAGCATGTACCTTTGTATCTCCTCTTCCACCGCTGCAGTTAAGACTCCTTTGTTTTCTCCAGCTATTCTATTTGTTTGAATGTGGGAATGCACAAAATACAATGAACATGAATGGAAGCTGGTATGTAGCGGAAAACAAGTAATATGTACATAAAATAAATGAGAATCAACGAATAGAATAAACGATAGTCAGAAACATGAATCTTTGCTTTTCTCCATCCATGGTTGTAAATATATAAAGTTTTTCCCTGCCCAAAATATATTACAAGCCACAAAAAATATTAATAAATTGCATGGCCATAGCTAAATGATTTTTGGTTTTCTGTGGAAAAGTATCCAGATATACTTCCAGACATGGAAATATAATTTTGCAGTGTCTTTGGTTTACATATCATATCTCAAGTACAAGACAAATTGTATCGTACTTGTAGAGGATAAAGAAGCTATATTGTGATATGGGTACATTTCACCATATATGGTTAATAAGTGTGTGTTGCACATGTTCTATTTTAACAAAAAAACAATGTATATTGCAATTGCACATGTATTTGTCCAATTATTTCTTATGCCATTATTTTGTATCATGTCAACATTGAAGTATCCACAAAATTTTACAGCAAAACAGGCGGGCACGGAACAGGCGCCATATCTCGACTTCGCCAGACATGACAACCAACACAACCGCAGGTTCACTCGTGGTTGTGGGATCCGAACAGCGCAAAGCGCCCCCCCTAAAAAAAAACAGGTCCAACTGCTGACACAAGACTCCAATCCTGCAAAGCTGAAGTAAACAAAAGAAAACAACAAGCACCAAAATAGAGAGAAAGCACGAACAGGCCCAATTGCATCCCCAGGGCCCCAACCTTGTAAACTTGAGCCAAACAACAACAAGCAACAACCGACGAACCAACGAACAAGAAAAAACCATTGAGCTAGTAAACAACATATGTATCTCCAACGATTACTAAACAACAGCCAAAGCACAGAAGGAACCAGAAACATATGACGAGCATGCCAGTGGAAATAAGCAAACATTCTTACTTGCAAAATGCAAACATTGAACAACAAAGAAGGAATAGAAAATGAAATTATGGCATGGAAACTTACTCTGAAACGATGAACAACAGAAGCACAAGTCGAATTGTGGGTGCATCACCTGGACCCCGTAAAGAGAAAAAAAAATAAAAATAGATCCAACTGTGAATTCAGGACCCCAAACTTGCAAAGTTGAACCAAACAAGAACAAGTAGCAATCGACAAACCAAAGAATAAGAAGCACCCACCAAACCAGTAAACAATGTATGTAGCTTCAACGATGACAAAATTGCATTCCAAGCCCAGAAGAAGTATGAAACATACAATGCCTATTGAATTGGCGGTGGACAACAATACTGTCCAAATTCACTGCAACATTGTATGGAAAATTTTGAGGAAAAATGTACTCCGAGAAGCCTATTTAGGTAAACATTTAAGGTTGTCAGGTTGTCTAAGGGCCTCACAGTATGCAAACATTTAAGTTGTCAGGCATGTTTCAGGACCTCGCGCAATGTAAACATTTAAGTTGTCAGGCCTATTCAAGCACCTCAAAAAAAGTATCAATGATCTAAACCTTCGGTATGCAAACATTTCAATACAAATACAAAGGAATAATAATAATAGGACAAATACATTAATAAAAAACAAAGTCCATGCTCAGAACTTTCAGTTTGTAAACATTTCAGTAAAAATGTACTAAAAATAAAAAGGAGCGTCTAAGCTCAAAACTTTGGATATCTACAAATTTACAACATTGGGAACAACGAAGCTGGCAATAAGTCCTCGAATATATTGTCCAATGAGACGATGACATATAAGTTTATATATATATACATATATATAAAATAATGTTTTTACTTCTATAGTACAAACAATACAGATGATGCAGAAATTTATAGTCAAAGGACCGATTAATATGAAGTCAACGAATTATCAATCGCTATAGTCCGTCTGTGCCTTCTGCAGGGACTAATAAGAAGGTTGTTATTTAGAGTAATTAATCTTAAAATTTGAGGTTGGATTTACTTTAATATTACAATCTTGTATGTATACCTAAATGTTGTAGGGTTAAAAAAAATAGACTTTTCTAAACATACATAAAGTGGCAAGCTAAGAGTCCACTATAAAAAAAGATTCATGGTTGTCAAACTCAAACCAGGTGACTAAGCCAAAAGTTTAGAGTTTTTTATCCCCATTAGAGACCTCAAGAAGTTGTAGCATTTTCCCAAAACCGCAAGGTAAAAATTAAGTAGAAATAGATCCCACAAACTACAAGCTTTCTCAAACTGTGAACAGTTCGTCTTAACTCAAGGAAGAAGTCATAATAAAATTTTGCATTCGTTTTATCCTGTACACGAAAAACTTAACATTTCATCATCCAAGTTAATGAATTGTAGACATCAACATAATTTTCACAGAATCATGAAAACCTAGAAGGAATATGCCAAGGTAAGTACAACAAAGCTTGGTAAAAGATATATATAATCGTAAATGATTATAGTTAAAATTTCTATGCAATATAAAAACCTCATAACAAATTTTTAAAATCTCATAAAATAAAAATAGATTTAGATTTATAGAAATATTAATATATATTATGTGAAATCATTTATAACATTAGTGGCAATGTCGCTATCATAAAAAAAAAAAACTTATTACGGTATCATGGAGTTCGACGGGTAGAACCCTCCTCTATATTTACAAGCTCTTGGGTTTGGATAGAGACATAAAGAAAAATGCTTCTAAAAGCAATCTAGTTGTCTAAACCTGCTCATTGTGACAATAGTAATAGCAGTCTAGTTGTAAATGTTATTATAATCAGGATAATGAGAGGAAGTAACATAGTCCTTGGGTTAAACCCAATTCTTGACTTCTCCATGTCATAAACAACTTGGATGTTTTTGGGTTGAAAGATTCCAAGGATTGTTGTAGGTCCATAGTCATCCACATCCTCGTCTTGTAATCAAGAAAATGAGAGGAAGTAACACAATCCTTGGGCTTAGACACAATCCTTGACTTCTCCATGCCGTAAACAACCTCTCCTTGGGAAATGACAGTGAGAGTTAGAATATTACATGATGGGATTAATTAGGGCACCTCTCTTTGTGAAACAAAAGGAAAGTGCTTAAAAACTTAGCACCATAGCCATCAACCACACAAGCATGAGATTCAGTAGTTTAGGTACATGTAGGTTTTGGAGGGTTTCTATGCATAGATAATATTCTAACTTTATGCACATAGATAGTTGTAGAGATAGATGCAAAGACAAGATGAGATCAAGATCCCATCCAGGTATCGTACTCACTCCGAGAAGTATTGTATCTCATGTTGGGGCCTGATTAGGGAGGGGTAACAAGGAACAACCAGCTCTAGCTAATGCCTGCCTCTCTTCTAACGTCCTCAAAATTTTGAAGCATAAGTAAATGCACTTATAACCACTACAAAAAATATATTTTAATTTAATAATTAAGCCCATTGAATCTATAGGTAGTTCCTAGTACTGATGTTGAAATCACTGCTTCATCAAGTGGATCTTGACTTGGAAAGTACATTGTTAGTGGTGCTTATATCATCCATGGATAAAATGATACAACTGGATAGATTGTTGGTGCTTATACATTTGTTTCTTACTCTTTGACGAGATCAAATGCTTCATCTACTTCTRTGATTGTAGGCTATAGCAATGTAGGGTATGTTGTTAGTGGTGCTTAGGATGCTWCTGCTRCTACAGGTACTTCCACTGGTATCAATTCAATATAATCAGTACTTCCACTGGTATCAACTTAACAAAACCAATAGGATCAACAACTCAATCAACTAGCTCTACTACTGGATATGGTAGGCTACTTATACTATTGGTAATTTGACCAGATCAATAACAACTAGTATTTTATATATTATGCATACTTGGCTTCTTATGCTTTTAATGGTGCTGCAAGTTGATCCAGATATGTATATGTAACTGGATATGATACGGGTGCTTCTTCAATGTATGCTTAAAGTGGTTCTACTAATGATGGTGCTAGAGTATATATTCTATCTTGGAATATTTAGGTGCTAGACTATATATTCTATCTTGGAATATTAGGGGTTCTACTAATGATGGTGCTAGAGTATATATTCTAGCTTGGAATATTTAATTAAAATGAAAAATTCTTAATGAAAAACTTATGATTTAATTAAAAATAAAAAATGCAATTTTTAAGAACTTTGCTTGCAATGATATTTAATGAAAAGCTTAGTGATTTAATTAAAAATGCAGTTTTCAATAACTCCACTTGTGGAGA
>JASDQU011506367.1:9430-22738 GCA_032191745.1 Picea mariana | reverse complement strand
GGTAACGCATTGTCGAATGCTCTCTTTGATAGGACTTGAGAGTCCACTAAGAATGGTCTTGAGAGCCAATGCATCATTCTTCTTTCCTTCCCTTTCAGCTGCAAACTTTGACTTGTTCTTCAAGGAAATTGATCCACCAATGGTTGTCTTCCAAATACCCTCTCCCATCTCTTTCAAGTGCACTCTCATCTCTATTCTCCAAGTAGAATAGTTTTCCTCATCAAGGATTGTAACTTCATCATCCATTTGTGTGTCTATAGATCTCCTTCAAGCTTGTTAAGGATTATAGTCAAGGCCCGCTCTGATACTAATTGTTCGACACACCAACCACACTTATAGGGGGGGTTGAATGAGTGTGGGGCTCCTTTTACAAAACTTCCTCTTCACAAAACTCCTTTGTTAACAATCATCATTAACTCATTACTTATTACTTTCATTCATAACCATTCAAATGTAAATATGCATCAACAACATATATCAGCAATATATCATCAACCAATCATCACAACAAGGAACACAAGATGTATGTACAATTTTTTTTTTATTAGGGACTTCAATCCTTGGGTTAATCAACAACAATTAAATAGAGTACAACTCGATAAGAGCACCAGCTCTATAATGAAAGACTCAACTTACACCCTCAACACCAACTGAGCTGAGGCAACACTCCTCAACAGATATCAATCTATCAACAGGTATGCAACCTAGCGATAGTGCAACATGCGTATGTACGTGCCCTACCAGTAGTACAACTCGTGTATGTATGTGGCCAGTATGTACTACATCATGCGTATACTTCTGAGATATTAGGGTTTATCCTTTTCATCACATACTCAGATCCTCTGCAACCTGCAATCACATTCTCTTCTATCTCTCACTGTCCAATATGACCCACAGCCAGTCACAACACATCCAATCTCTCCAATATCATACTCATGCTTCTCAACCATATAATATGAATGCTACTCAAACATGTGTAAACAACCAGTATACTATATCCATCATTTCAGTACTGAATCATAAGAGTGATTCTCACTCCATCAACCAACTCAAAACACATCGTAACAACCATACCAAGAATGCCTTAAGCATTCACCAAACAATAAGAAAGAGTATCCATCAATACAACCATGTAACCATACCTTTTGAACCAATGGATAGATCTAATGTATATGAGCACTGTAGACCTTCCTAGGAGCTTGATATCATAATTTGGAACCTCTGCATCTTCATCTTCTCAATTTTCCATGGTTTTTCCAACATGTACGCACCTTAATACACTACCATCCCACGTACGTACGCAACCTAATACACGGATAGCCCATGTATAAATCAGTATGTATGCACTCTAATACACTGTTATCCCGCATACGTCTCAGAAGCTAGGGTTTCTTAACTTCTGAAACTTTCACCGTCATGATATCAGACTTGTCAAAACTTTGACGTGTCCATGAGATCCTCCATACTCTCTCTCTCTCAGAATAGATCTTCAATACATGTTCAAGAGCTGAACAAGAGCTACACTCAAGATGCTCACCAAAGATACACAAGATGTATTTTCACAAGAGACCCTAGCCTCTTATTTATACTCTTCATCTTCTAGGTCACTTAACCCATTTATAGGTCTCTTAACCTATTTTTCTCATTTTAGGGTTAACCACTTTCCATAATTAGAAAGTTTTCCATTAATTTATCATTTAAATATTACTCCTCGATTTTGTCACCTCACTTTAATATTTAAATAATACTTCTTGATTTTTTCACTTCACTTTATTATTTAAACAGTCCTCCTTGACTTTGTCTCTTTACTTTATCATTTAAACAATAATTTTTTCTTTGCAAGCTCTTTGACTTCTTTGACCTTTTGGGGCTTCAAGCCAACATATGAGGGTCCTTCATCTTCATAGGGCCATAACTCTCAAATTATGAGGAGTTATGTGAGATTCCACATACCACCAGAAATGGCATGACAAGCACTATCCATGTAGGATAGTTTCACCAACAAATTCATTGATCTTCATCTCATTATTCCACATATAAGCATGGGTTCTCCAATCATACTTCTAGGATAAATCAACCGCAAAGCGTCTTCCTGTGAGGGATATCACCATAAGGGGACCACTTTGGAGTTCATCCATTTGTGCACCTTATCAACCATGATAATACAATAATGATTCATCAATCCAACAATGCATCATATCAATGACAACTCATTGATCCATCGTCATCTATGCATGACATCATATGACTATCATTCACAATAATCAATCAATCATTACTTGACATCAATCAATCACTTGAAATCAATAAATCACTTTACATCAATCACTTGACATCAATCCTTTGACATCAATCAATCAAACCATTGGTATCAATGACAACATGATCCAACAAGTTGGTCTTTCATCAAGCTTCTTCTTACGCATCTAGGGTTCAAAGTACCTTTCATCAGGTGGATAATGGCTTGTATCTCCTTGATTTCTTTTGTGGTTCTGATTAATGGAGAAAACTCTCCCTTATTCTCCTCAGAAAGGGGACTCAGGCAGCGATGTCCACTCTTGCCTCTCATCTTTCTTCTGGTTGCAAAAGGCTTAATTCAGGCCTTAGGATAGGCCATCGCTTCGGGGGATTTCCAAGGTATACAAACCTCACCATATTTCAGAATTACTCATCTACTATTTGTAGATGACGTACTAATATTCAGTAGTGGCAAACCCATGGATGCAGAGACCTTGGATGATATCCTCCAACTCTTCTAGAGTTCAATAGGGATGATCATCAACTCTCAAAAATCTACTTTATCCCTTATTGGGCTCGATGATGCCACTTCGGCCCTTTATAGATCCATTTTCCCCTTCACTCTTTAGGAATTTCATCAGGGGATTAAATACCTTGGCTTTCAGATCAAAGAAAACAACTATCTTACAAGGGACTGGAATTGGCTCTTGGAAAAACTAGAGAAAAGTTTAAACCTTTGGAGTTTCTGTTAGCTCTCAAGGGAAGGACGACTAAATTTAACAAAAGTGGTTCTGGAAGCTATTCTGATCTACTAGATGTCTCTCTCATGGATTCCAAAAGGCATCCTAGAAAAAATCCATAGATTATGCTTTCGTTTCATATTGTCTGGAATGAAGGAACATTACGCATTACCTTGGGAAAAATGGGACAGATTGGCCCAGCCAAAAGCATTGCGGGGTTGGGGATTGAAAAATATTTTCATCTTTTCCAAAGCCCTAGCAACAAAAGCTTGTTGGAGGCTCTTCACTACAGATATCTTATGGACTCAAGTGGTCACCCACAAATAAATCAATCCAGACTCAGTGGGGGATTGGATCTGGTAGGCCAACAAGAAGTTATCCAGCTACTCCATCATTTGGAAGGAAGTAATTAGATATTTCCATGTAATTGGGGACAGTTTGGCTTGGAGAATTGGAAGGGGAGACAAATTACAAATTGGCTCAGACCCCTTTCCTGGAAGTGGGAACACCCACTCCATTCCCTAGTAATTAATTGATCTTCTTCATTTTCAGGGATACTACAAACTTAATCAAATTGTTGATCCAGGCTCCAAAAATATATGGCAACACGGTTGGCTCAGTTATGAAAATATCAGGCTAGAAGTCGAGCAAAAAACTTCAGTCGGAAAATTACATATTTTCTCTTCATAGGGGCCACATAAGACTCCTAGATATGGAAGATGAGATGGTCTAGCAAAAATCCCCACATGGGGTCTACACTCTGAAATTGGGATACATAGCCCTCAATGTCAACCTTCTCCAAAGGGGACCTTGTTGGTGGTGGAGGGGACTTTGGAAGCTCAAATCTCCACTGAAAACGAAGATATTCATGTGGTCTGCACTAATTAACAAATTACCAACCTAGGACAAGATGAGGAAGTTCCAGATCGAAGGGATAGGCTGGTGTGCACTGTGTAAAGAGGAGATTGAATCTATTGAACACATCCTCATTTCTTTCCATTTTAGTTTAAAACTTTGGAGGGAAGCTACTCTTCTTTTGAGACAACAATGTGAGTGGAACAGGCCAACACTAGAAACCACCTGGGAATCCTGGTTGCAAGAAGCTTCAAACAAGAACTTGAAATATCTTCCACTCATTATAAGCTGGGGAGTCTGGCTAGACAGAAACAGGGCTATCTTTCAGGAAACGACCTTAGTTATTGAATTAGTTGTTTCCCAAATCCTCTCTATTTTGGAACACTTTCCTCAAGAAAAGAATGCACCTAGCATCTGAGTATTGCATCCTACAACCATAGACTCATCCATAGCCTGGGATTTTTTTTACGGTGAATCACAAGATATTCTCTGTGGGGGGGCGGGGGGGGGAGGGGTGCATTCCTTCATCTCTTAGACTCACATTATTTTAAAATAAAAATGGGACTGGGGAAAGGCACAACAACTATGTAGAACTAATGTCTCTTCTCCTCCTACTCAAAAAAAAGAAGAGAAAGGGATACACTCCATACAACTCTTTGGCAATTCAATGAATGTTATAAATTGGGTTCAGAAAACACGTTCATGCCACAATATTTTTCTGTAACCTATTTTGGAGGATATTTCCACATTGTTGGCCTCTTTTGACTCCTTTTCTATACGACATGTTTACAGGGATAGGAACACACTAGCAGATGCACTGTCAAAGGAAGGGATAAATATGTCCTACGGTCAATGGCATTTTTTGGAATCTCAAGGAGATACAGTTCAGTATTTCTACCACCTCCCCTTCATCAAAGACCTGAATCAAGCACCTTCTTCATAAATATTCATCTTTTGTTTTGTGTGTAGTATATATTGAAACTAGTTTGGGTAATCTTTCATGGATTATATATTGTAATTTTTGGATATGTAGTAGATTGTAACTGCTTATAGCAACTACCATTAGCAATACATGGATAGCTCAAATATCAACAGGTTATCTTTTACTATGGTAAAAAACCATCACACTTTCTTCATGTTTTTCTGAATGTGCTCAACCAACACCTACAAAATGTAATTTTGTCTCTCTGGATGAATTAAATTACGCTTTTTTCTGAGGAAACAAATTGAAAAAATAATTGATTTTAAATAACTAATGATAGGTTACTATTATGAACATACTCAATTACTTTTATGAACATACTCATTGATAAATTATTCCCATGTCATTGTGCCATTTCATTGATTAAAAACTCTAATAATTACCTCGATAGGTGTACACCTATTGGAAATGGCTAGATTTAATAGGTTTTTAATCATACATGGGAATTTAATGGATAGGATTTTACATCCTTAGAATATTCTTAGTCGTGACACTAAATGAAAGGCTCTAATTTGAAGAATTAACTTCCTCTCATGACAAAAGATGTCCATTCTTCATTAAAAGGGATGATTAACATGATTAGCATAATAATTATGAATTACTTTAGGTTTTGGTTTTTACTGAGCTTAATGAGATTAGATTTTGGTTTTTACTAAGTTTAATTACCTTAGATTTTGTTTTTTATTGATTTTATAGGCTTGGTATGTGCGTGGAGTTTTGTGAATGAGTGGGGAACTTCACCTTATTGACCAGTTTACTAGAGTGAGTGGAGTGCCTCCTTACTAGTTATTCCAAGTGAAACATGCTATGCCCAATACTTTTGAATGACCTAATTCGTGTAGTGCATTTCCATTTTTTTACTTCTTGTTAATTCCCTTTGGCCAGCCCTCGGGCATTTTTTATCTATGTGTCTTGCCCGAGGTGATGTTATGGCCATATCGTAGTTTTTATCTGCCTGGCTTAAAATTACCACGTATTTTGACCTATTCATGCCCTTAGACAACAATTTTTATCTTCCTATATTTTAGTGCATGTCTTGCATACCATTTTTTCCATATTTCCAATAATACTACTCCCAAGACGTTTCTTTTTAATTCATGGGAGTTTTTGTAGGCTCAAGTTTATGTAAAAAAACAAACCTTTGTCATTTTGTTTCTATGTTGTTGCAGACCTAGATTGAAATTTGACAGTATAGAGGAGAACAATGATGCAATAACATAGAGGAACAAAGGAAAAAATCTAAAAAACCCAACATCAACAAAGAGGTTAGCGGCATCATTGTATTTTCTTTGGTTTTGATCTTATACTTTTATATTCCTCTTTGTGCATTAAATAGTTGGATCTAAAATTGCATGTGTGCTACTGTTACGGAATAATCCCCCTGCGGAAAGGTGGGTCTTCCCTTGGATTAATGACCCCTAGACCAAGATAGAAAGATAAAAATGGACACTAACGTACCTTTGAGACTTGTTTGATTAATTGAAAAGAGAGAAGGATAAAAGATGATCATACTTATTTCAGGTGTTTGTCCTCACTACTCCACTTTGAGATTGATCTCCAAACTCTTTTGCACAAATTGATATCTGCAAAACCATAGACAACAAAGAGAAAACAAGGAAACTCCTACTCTACCTTAGATTAAACAAATTCATCTATAGTAGACAAGAATATGTAAAGATAAACAAACTAGAAGGAAATAGGTCAAGTATATTATCAAAATGAGAACCCAAAGAGAATACTTACAAACATGGATGATGATGCAACATTCCTCCAATCTCCATTCGTCTTGCACGATGCTCCCAAGATCATAAGTTTGATATCAAAATATTCTTCCTCTTCTCTATGGAAATACCTCATTATATAGGATTTGGAGGACTAACCACCATGGATAATATCACTCATTAGATCCACTAAAATGGGATCTCCAAGATTTTCAGAGAGAAAATATCTCTTCAAGAATTTTAGGGACAAAATATCTCTCAAGGATTTTGAGAAAATATCTCTCAATATCCACCAAATTAGGATTTTGGTTTGAAAAAATATCTCAACCATCCATGAGATTCTCAACCTCTCCTTGAAAATAGGAAACTAAATGTGAGGTGGATTATAACACTAGATTAATTTTTCTTTTATGAATATTAATAATTAATTCATGTGCGCACAGTATTTTGACCTTCATATAATATATTCCTCCATGTTGACGACGGATTGTGACAAAGGTTATTTCATGGTGTCAGTGTATGTGACACTTTCATGAAACTTGCGACACTTAGGGTGAGGTAATTAAGTGTGGAATTTTGGTGTGTAACATATTTCCCCCTAAAGTGTGAATTCATAAGAGAAATTGATGGCCGAAACACTTTACAATTCTTCAATGAAAGGGAGTGGAGTTCGAGAATGTGGAAGAAGCTGCAAACAACCATCAAACAATATTAATATATGTTCCATTTCCAATGTAGGAATACCTATGCTTGGAATATGAGATGAATCAAAACACGATCGCCGACCAATACATTGCGGATACATGAAAAATATTGACTAAGGATATGGAAAACAAAGATACAATGTGGATCCATACCTCCATGACAATAACTGATCATAACCACAAAAAATAAACAGTGGAGCTATGAGATGATAAAACATAGCTACGTACCAATACAATGTGGATCTATGTGCAGTATATATATCAGTATGATCAAATGGTCTCCTTCGAAATCTGGACAAAGAAGATAACAGAGTGAATGCTCGACCCAGGGTCTTCGTCCCAATCCCGATGTGGTACGAATCTGGTCATGTGAATAGATTATTTGATGTCGAACATGGTAGAAACCACTTGATTACTGGTCATTGAAGTAAACCATTAACAAGTGTAAGGGAAATCACCAATGACGTTAATGACTCCCAAGGTACCCTAGTACATTATAGTGAATGTGAATAAATGAGTTGAGGTCGAAAATTCATGGAATCATCCGATCAGAGGTCAATGATGTAAACCTATTTTTGGAAGCAAGGAGGCCTTCCATTGAGGCATGTTGGTCCCAAGGTATTAACTTGTTTCTAAGTCTAATTCCCGGGTGATGTCTTGAAGTCGATAGGAAAATACTCAACGAAGGAGGGCCTTGATGTATCCCCCATCATCGACAAAAAAATGACACAGGAAAGTGTTGTAAGATGGTGAATCGAATGAGTATGGACTAACGCAAGAAATGGAAACTGGAAACACTGTAGATGGATGGTTTGAAGTGAAACTTCCCTTGAACATGATGAGGCGTGACAAATGACTTGGCAACATTGACTCGACAAGTACCAAGAAAGTAATGTGATAGAAATAAGAGCACTCTTCCACTGGATTAAAAAGTATGATGAAACATGGAATTGGTATGACTTGGGGACAAGTGGATTACCCAAATATAAGATGAGACACAAACAGGTTCCATTTTTAAGGGTGATAATAGCTTCCATAAAGGATTCCCAAAAACCTAACCCACTTCCTTCAATTTTTTCCCAACCCAGATAGATGAGTACCTCTTTTTTTATTTAACGAGCTCGAGGAGGGTAACACATGCTCGATATAACTGACCTTCAGTAAGTTCCTCTTCCTTTATTTAATGAACTGGAAGAAGTAAGGGTTTGTTCCCATATGGGTCCTTCAATGTGTAGTTTAGCAAGTCCAGAAAAGGAAAACATGGTGGTTTTTCATGTTTAGAGAGTCTGAAAAAAAAATTAAAGGCGACTCTAGGGTTGTTGTTTTTTCGTAATTTTTAGTCCTTGAGGTCCGAAAAAGAGATAAACTATTACTCGAAAGATGTCCTTTTGAACCTTTTAAGGAGTGTGAAAGGAAGCAAGATCACTCGGAAATACTTCCATGTTTAGAGAGTTTGAAAATATCTTAAAGGAGACTCTAGTGGGTTCATTTTTTGTATAACCTTTACGAGTCTAAAAAAGTGATAAAAGTATACTTGGTCACATTCTCAAGTATTTACGAGCATGAAAAAGAACAAAGACTAAGCTCGGTAACTTATTCTCATGTATTTTAGAGCACGAGAAAGAACAAAGACTAATCTCGTTCTAGAAAAATACTACTACATTATGATGGGAATGACATTCCAACGAGGATCACTCCTAGCACTGTGTCTCTCCAGATGTATTTTGCTCCCAACTTCTTTGGAAAAGTTGGTGGTTTTTCTCCAACATGATGTCCAGAGGCTGGAGACCTTCCCCCCAAGCGTCGTTTCCTCCAACGACATTTCTTCTTTCCTCATTTAGGTTTCTGGTTACTAATGAAAACAATTTCACTAGGAGGAGGAAAAGAAGGTTCAAGTACTCAATATAGAGTGAGAATCAATTGTAAAGGAGGGGGTTTTGTTTCATTTTTTAACGAGATTGACAAAGACAATGAACTATGTTCGTCGAGACCAATAACTACCAAAGAATGAGATGAATCTAAGGATTTTCGTACCTGAGTCGAAATCATATTTAAGGTGGAAACTTGTGAAATGGGAGGAGCAAGAAAAGGAAAAACCCCCATGATCGAGAAATCCTTGAGAACACCTAGACCTACACTCTCAAAATTATTTTTTCCTAGAAAAGGGACATGATTTGTTGTGACATAGTTGAGATTTGGAGTTGTATACTCGAGTTTTTCCACACTGATAATATTTCCATGATGGGGAAATCGTAAGATACGAAACACTGAAGATGCGACGATAGTCATTGCATAGAACCAACTATGACCAAGTAACAAATTATAATCCAGGGGCGCGTCGATGACTTTGATATCAACCGAAATAGTTTTACCCTCCAAAGTAACAACGAAATATTTCAAGAGTTTGTGAGTTTTGAAACCATGTCCATCAAATGCTTTCAAGGTGGTAGGAAATGGGGTAAGTGCAGGAGAACCAAGGGCTCTCCAAGAAGGAAAATACATGACACAAGTGGAGGCTCCCTCATCAAAAACAGTAATATGGATGGTATTTCCACTAACCAAAACTTGAGTTTGGAATGCTAAGGGATGGGAGACTCTCCTTAAAATAATCCATATTAAACATAATTAGGTTTGACTCCTCAAGATCCATGGCTCTAATGGCTAACAACATGGTTCTACGTTGACTTTGACAGTTTTGTAGAGATTTGAGGGTTGATATAGCGCAAGGCGCTAGTGCCAAACTTCAACGATGTTGTATTTTTGGGAAACATGGGAATTTGGATTAAATGTCACTTTTTGAATTACGCTCTTGGGTGGGCACAACGCTATGTCAAAAATCCTCTTCCCAATATTTAAAGGATTGGAAGATGGAGGAGGAGTAGAGTTCGAATGTTGGTCGACAATATTCCCTTTAGTCTGATCACCTGGAGGATTTTCATAGGTATTTGTATGAGTTGTGAAATTAACCGTCTTAAACATGTACAGCTCAGAGGAACTTGTGGAACCATCCCCATGGTGGGAATGACCTGACTCGTATCCTTGTGGAGGGATAGGGTTTTGTGCAACCAAAAGTTGTTGCTGAACCGATTGGGAGGTACCCTTCATATATATCGTGATATCCACACGATGAGGGTAGTTTTTCATGTAGTGGTATTCTCCACAAATCATACAAGGATATTTAGGTTTCCTTGTCGGTTGAGTATCAACAGACTTAGGATTATCCTGCTCGTTAGAAGATTTCTGGGATTTTCCTTTGTGTTTATTCTTACCTCCTGGTTGTTGAGCTGAAGTGGATTCGACCGTATTCACATCAGAGATTTGAGTAGGAGCGGTAGTGGTTGTGGTGTTTGGAACATAATTAGATTCTAGAGCATGTCTTGATGGATCATTTGACAGATGAGGAGCATTAGGGATCAGATCGTAAATTGTGTCATACTAGGAATAAACCAAGTCCAAATATTGTGCATGGTTGATAGCCTGCTCCTCAGTAACTACATTTCCCATAGCAACGTCGCGAGCAATGGGAGGAAAGAGTGACTTCGTAAACTAATTAGTGAGGAGTTGGTCTGGAATTAGAGATTTAATCCATCATCTTCGTCATCTCCACTGATGAATATGATTAGAGATGTGGGTGGAAGAGGATTGTTGGAGAGAGGTCAAAAGTTCTGTACCAATCTCATACTGTATAGGAAACTGAAAATGTGTTAGGAAAGTCATGGAAAGAGAGTTAAAGTTGACAAAAGAGTTATGCGGCAGTTCAATATACCATTTTGTTTCCGCACTTGTAAGTTTTCTTTGAAAAAGTATAAGACGAATGGAATCATCCATCAAAGCGTTGAAAGAACACCATAAGTGGAAAGCCATAACATGATTGTTAGGATCTTCCCCAGGTTTTTCGTCAAATTTCAGAATGTCGGAAGGTAATTTGGCAGGGATGGTGGGCCAAAACGGGGCATGAAGGATGGGATCATTTGTTAAACACAACATATTTGGCAAATCTAACGTAGCCAAGAATGGTAGTTGTTGGTTAGGTTTTCGATATCGGTGATAAACATATTGTGTGGGAAAACCAGTAAGACCATATCCAAGTTGTGGAAATATGACAAAACTAGATGATCCTCCCATATAAGGTGGTTTCCCAGGTTGTCCACCAATGTCAGGTGGTTGTCCTTCTTTTCCACCCATGTAATGTGATTGAATAGATGGACCTCCTAGGTATTGTGGTTGGTTGGTTGGTCCCTCTATGTATAGCAGTGGAAGCGATTGTTGCATTTGAATCATGTTTACAGATTGATGTGGAAAAATTCTTTTAGGAGGAATTCCCATTAGATTAGGTTGATTCCATAAAGGATTCGCAACTTCTAGATATGGATGTCCAATATATAGACCAGTGGTAGTAGGGATAGAAGGACTTGCAAGAGTGGTTTCCCCCCATGCTTGTTGATGTTGCAACCATGTAGGTTTCCCTCGTAAAAAAATGTCTTGCAATGGCAGGTTTCCCTCCAGTTGAAAATTGGCCTCCCATTGAAAATTGACCTCCAATGTAGGGAGTACTAAATTGTGATGTGTGAGATGGAGTTTGAGTAGCTTGTGTAACCATGGTTGTGTGAACGACTTGACTATTTTCCATTTGACCTATGGGATGACCAATTAAATCACTTGGTGTGTGCATGTGTGGAAAAAATGAAGCAGGCATATTACCTAACTTATGTGCAAGAGGAGATGAATACACAAGTTGTTGAGTCAGTGTTACCCGGGTCACTGATGTTTCCGGTAAAGAATAAGCACCAGCGGTATCAACTACAAGAGTTGTGGAAAAAGATGAATTCTCAAGTCCTTCAGGAAAACCAAAAATCGGTGGGTTCATGCCAAAGGATGGTGTAATGGTTGAACTGGACGGTAATCAATAAGAAGAATAAGAATCATCGTATCTTGTGGATGGTGGATCAAAGAGTGGTTGGCCTAGTGGATTAGTAAATGAAGGATTCATGAAATATTCCAAGCTTTCTACGAAGGTTGGGACCAGTTCTTCAACGTGATGGCCACTTCCAGGAGCGATGCTCTCAGTGTCAGAAGTGTGCTCTATGATCACTGCTTTGTAAGAAAGATTATGTTTTAGTTCCTTAGTTTCGGGTTCCATACCTTGTATATTGTGAAAAATCCAATCCTAAGGCCAACTATGAAAAAAAAGAAACAAAATCCTATGAAAACTAAAACCAATCAACCAAACAACAACAGATTTAAAGATCTTCCGAAGACGGCATATCAAGCCGCCAGCAAAGAAGTGAGAAGCAGTTACCCCGACCTCCACATAACAACCCTTCTCGGCGCAAGCAATCCTCGCTTTCGCGAGATCACCCGTCTTCGAAAGATCACCAAAAAATGGTATGCATTAATATATCTTCTCAAGCTTTTCTGAGATTATAGGGTAGATTATTTCACTAGAATTGTTTTACATAAAATGTCTTCAAGTTATAATGTATTTTTATACCAATAGGTATATTGGAAATGGTTAGAATTAATGGTGTTTTAATCATAGATAGGATTTTAATGATCAAGATATGTATGTTCATCATTAAAAAGGGTGATTAACTTGATTAGAATAATAATGAAAGTAATTCCACTGCTTCTCGGATATTTTATTGTACGTGACAAGCTTAAAAAAATTTTACTGTCTTTTTTATTGTTGTCTGCCTCCCCTTCTGTTTATTTTATTGTGACTAGGTGCATGGGGCGGTGCAGATGCAAATTAATGTCTTTTTATTACATCGTTGGCTTCCCCCTTATTTTTTCACTGTTAGTGGGTGCCCGTGGTGTGGATGTGAAGCTCATCAATGTAGGCATTTCAATTAATTTTGTCCCTCGCCCAACGATTTACCATTTTGATTCGAACTTGTGTCATTTAATTCCATCCGCGCCCTTTCTAACATCCCTTTTCTGACATCACCTGTAAAAACTATGATATGTTATTTTTTTTAGAATTTAGGTTTATGATACATTTCTGATAATTAGGGTTTATGTTATAGCCTATCAACATTTACCAACATTTACCAGCCATAATTTCATGG
>JASDQU011506362.1:6874-22917 GCA_032191745.1 Picea mariana | reverse complement strand
CATGTGCTTAAAGACACCTTTGATTTGCAGTTACCTAGGTCCATGCTCATCCCAATAGTGATGGAGAGTCCATCCTACAAGAACTTGAATTTCATTGTTTCCCTGTTTTGGATGTCAACCAACAACAAAGGAAAAAGCCATTGTGTTGATGATGTGCTAAGGTGGTTGCATTGATTCTCTGATTTCACCTAGCACCCTCATATTGTATATGCTAGAGTAGGTAGGAAAAAGGAATAAGATCCTTTAATAATTAGTATAACATGAATAATGCAAGGAGATAATCTGAACATCTTAGTAGAGGAGAAGTTTCATCTTTTACATGATTTGTTGAGACACTTTGCACAAAATGGAGCTCTGATGATCATGAGAACTGGATGCTCATTGTTGAAGGAATCGGGAAAAATGTATGGTGCAAAAACAATTGTTGAAGAAGACATTCCATATTTAAAGAAAGATCATATTTTGGCATCAGATGAGGGTATTAACATAGATAGGGTAGTGTGTAAACAACCCACGGTCATCTTTGGTTCTACAAAAAACCCTATTACTTCCCAAAAACAGGTACATGATGATGTATTTAGTTCAGATTCCATGGAAATGTCACATGAAAATAATGAGTAGGGAACCGATTTAGAATTCCTCAATGATAAAAGTTTTGTTGTCATTATGAAAAATGAAATTTTTATATATCCTTACAACAGTCAAAGAGCACCTATAGCACTGGTCAAATGATGATATTTGTGTTTCCCCTTAAGAACAGTCAACCCTATAGATGAAAATGGAAACAGTGACCATGATCTCTCTAATTTCCTTGGGTTGAGGTCAAGGTATTGGAATAGTCTCTTGAGGCCAAAGAAGCACATGTTTATTCAATGGATGATGAGACCATTAACTCACAATTTAAGAAAATTGGTCACAGGTGAAATATCCCTGAGTATGCATCTATCTCTGGATGTTGTCTCTAGGGTCTGCGCAACTGTCTTTGTTGCTGTAATTGTGGTGTGTTTGCAAGGTAGGGTTTTTGATTGATGTTTATGTATAAGATGGAATCATATAAGCATGCACAATGCTCGGGCAATCAGGGCCTTAGCTTTATTTTATTAACTGAAGTAATGACAGAATAATGAAATGCGGAAATGACAACAACTCTTTAGTGGATCTTTATAGGTCAGATCGGCACTAGAATACAAACATCAATATATGCTAATAACTGAAATAAATAAGCAAGGAACCTGATCCGGATGATATGCTCCCAATGTGGCAGATGTCTGGATGACTGTTGTCGGACTACAAAAGACACAAAAACGCTGCAACAACTGCATGCACTGGAAAACTCGCCCTGGGAACTCTAGTGCTATTTTTCTATTGACTGATCCAAATGATATGCTCCAAATGTGGAAGACGTTTGGATGGCTGTTGTCGGATTACAAAAAGAACACACAAAAATGCAGCAACTGCTACATGCACTGGCAAACTCGCCCTGGGAGCTCTGGTGGTCAGAAAGGCATGATATCTATCTCTGAGGGGTCGCCCTAGTGTCTACCCAAATTTCCTTGCCTGAGCAACACTGAATCTTCCCTGTCGGACTCCACACAAACCCTAGACGAATCTGCTGCTAAGTGCGCCTGAACTGCTTCTGTAGGAGGTCGCATTGATGGTTTTTGTCGTCAAAATGGGCCAAAAACTATCTCAATGGAAGCGCCCTGCCTCCTACTGATCTCTGCCAGAAGGAGTCTGAGTATGGCGGAGAGGTTAGGCAGATGTGACCCACTCCAATGATGAAAACTCTCAACGCTGCAACTCAACAATGCGTTGGATACATACGCAAACTCTGGATGGCTCTGTGAGTCTACTCTGAAGTGCAATAGAAGATCGGGATGATCTCCTCAACAGACTAGGGAGTGTCTTTCAACTCCGAACCCTCTCACGGTGAGTGGTTTCGTCTAGAACACCACCAAACAATCCAATGAAGTCGTCTGACCTCCTCTCGGATCTGATTTCCAAATCTGTATATGCATAAAAAAGAAATTAGGTCATATCTCAACTTTTATACCTCCGATTATTACATCAAAAGTCATCATCCAACCTTAGGAAAAAGGTTAGATCACCATGAAATCATATGTAGTACCCCCCCATCTATAACTCAAACTTAGGAAATAACACATCAATGAGAGTACTAACATCATTAAATGCGCTTCCCCCTAGGTGATGCTTAGCAAATATTACATCACTAAGTTATATCACCTAGAAAATTTCCACAAAAGAAACATAAGTCAATCCACCATAGCAACATCATAAAAGAAAGGGGCATAACAAAGTGCTAACCCATCCAATCATCAAATGTGTTAGAAACACCCCCTCCTAGTGACACCAACATCATACATGAACACACCAAGTCACTAGGAAACATCAACAACAACATGAAACATTTACCTCCTAATACCATCATTCAACCTCTTGGGGGCCTAGAACCATCATCCATATCCAAGATAGCATATATACCAAACCACACCATAATGAGATAGTATTCTCCACAACCATCCATGAGTGCAAGCAATGGGTGATCAACATGGAAAGCATGTGTGAGAATACCACCAAGCAGCAAGCACAATCATCTAGCCAAGGAGAAGTGAGACCTTCCCAAACCAAAGATCTCATCAAATGATCCAATGCCATGAAGAAAAGGGGCTCCATGATCCTATTTCTTCCTTCAAATCCATTTGCCATTAGATATTAACCTGTGTTGCACCATGTAAAGAGAAGCACTACATGACCTGTATGTTCTAAAGAAAGCAATGTTTGAATTGGGTTATGTTAAAGATGTTGAACATAAACTTCTTACCTTCAAGCTTTCTCTGAATCGTAGTAATAATACAATGAAGATACCTGAAGCATACTGAACCAAACAACAAAAGATTTATCATATACTAAAATATTGAGAAATAGAAATAGATATATACTAGTTGCACAACTAACCATGTATTGAATGACATAAAAAATAATATGTGTTATCCCTAGCATATCACAAGATGATAAGTACCTTATGAAGCTCGAGACTACTCACCTGAAAAATCGTAGAAGATGAAGAAACACATGCAGCACGAGAATCACTGATCATAAGCTAAAGAGAATCTATCACACAGTTATTCAATTGAACCAAACACAATACTTAAAGTCTTAGTTGACATCTCTTTCAGAAGAAGGCCTAATATCGGTGGATCTTACTAGTTGCTTGAACCTTTAGTAGAAGTAGAGTCATCGTCATTGACATTTCCATCCAGGAAAATGCAAATAGGAACTTCATTAAGTAGTTGTGTTCCATACAGCATTGAACTTTTGCCAAGAACCATGTTGTGTATGGTGTATGACTGTAGAACTTCACATAATTTAATTGCTAATGATTGGATGGTTTCACTGCAATGTTCATTGACAATGAATCAAATTTAAGTTCAATGGTTGATGACGATGCATTTATGACCTTATCATCAGGCTATTAGTCTTAAGGTCCATGCCAATAGACAATTACAGTTTGGCAACACTAATAGTGTTAATATTATGGTAGTTGTTAATATTAGAGAATCAGTCATGTGGTGGTTGTTGAGACACTTCTAGGAGGCTGATAATAAATCATCTATTGGATCAAAAAATACTTATGTCTCCCATATAGACATTCTTCTTAAACTTCTCATATTAGATACAAGATTGAAAATTGTTTTGGAATAGAAGTTATTCCTTCATCACAAAGGAATTGCAAAGAAAGATCCCTTTTAGTAGGAATTGGTCAACCTTCGAGTTGAGCTCCCTTTTGACTCAATATTCAGATCCATTTAATGCAGAGGAGAACACTTCATGGAGAACCCTTGGGCACTTCCACGCATTCACAAATTGTACCCAGTGAAAAAATGCCAATGGTTTTTTCAACACCTAACTTGATAGGGACACTGAGTGAGGCACACAACAAAGGAAACCAACCTATTGAATAAACATTGAGACATCCTAAAAAATCAAAGCACTCGACAATTGAGTGAGMCCACCAAGTTAGTTTCCCCATTTGTTTCCTCAAGTTTTKACACAATATTCCTTATTCTATGAGCATCGACTTGTTTGTGAAAKAAMTTTCTRTTTATATACCTAGAMTTTAKYTRGAGGCTATGAGAGCTCAATCACTAATGTTCCTTTTCTTCTTGTTGTTTTTTATGAAGTTCACTTACTATGTCTCTTTTTGTTTTGAGTTCATTGATGTAGTCTTGGTATTTCATTTTGCATTGCAGCCTATGTAGTTCTTATTGTTAATGTTCTCTTTCTTTGGTTGGCAAGGTGAAGGATGAAGTGGTCCATTGTTGAATATATTTCTTTACTAATTGATATTTTTCTTGCAAACATATGAAGGTGACCCCCAATAAGTTGTAGACCATGAGTGCTCTATTATACTCCAAGCTCTATGTGAAGATTGCAATCACTAGGGATTAAATTTGAAGGCGACAATTCTATAATATTCTGTTGGTTCAATGGCCAAGGAGACAAACTTGTGATATGATATCAATGAGGGGAGAATTTTGTATTAGAGTTGGAGATTTCCATAAAGGAAAGATCTCTATAGAATAAAACAAGCCAACTCTTCTACAATATGTCCCAACCCTATTCATCCTTTTGTCTAGGTGAATTTTCCACTGGATGAGTGTTGATCCATCAAGTCCCAATCCATGATTATCTCCTCCATATTTTCTTGGAATTTATCTTGGAAGTAGAGCCCTTCTCTTTCTTTTGTTGGGTAAAGAACAATATAAAGATCTTCATCCAAAATTTTACCCTCGTCATGATCTAATTCCCATATTGTTTTAATGATCCCAAGTAAATAATTTTCACCTACATATTGTTAGGAGCATAAATGTTAAATAATTGTAGTCTCATATATGAGGTGACTTTGTGGAAGAGGGCAACTAGCCAATATATTCCACTTAAGAAGGGTAAACTCCACTAGGTTCTCGATTATGAAAATCCCTCCTAAGGCTTCTTAAGCATTGATATTGATGTAATTGCCCTTTCTCCATATTTGTTTAATGTTGATTCCATGTCATCATAGCTTATTTTTGTCTCTCATGATAGCTTTATTTTCTGAGGATGATTGTGTATCAGATTCTACTTTCTTGTTTCCAAGTAGTGCCTAATCCCTTGCAATTGCACTAGAACACTTTCATTTCTTCAAAATGGTGGTTGTTCTACTTCCACTAAGAGAAAATAGTATGGTATCGTGAATCCCCAATGCCTTACCTTTATTGGCATGTTCTTTTTTAATTTCCTTGCTTTATTATTTTTCTTTCTTTGATCCTTTTTGTTTATATCTTTAGGCATCTTTATAATTTGTTTATCCTACATTAAAAGACATAAATTCAAGGTCATCAAGGGAGGGATATATTCAAAGTGGGTGGGATGAGGATGGGAAAAAAGGGAAACAGAATATATCCTAGATTGAGGAAGAAGAGGGAATTTTCTCTATGTTGCAAGGGAGATGGAATGGAAGAGAAAGGGAGTAGGAATCAGAAGCAGCGAGGGGGAGGGGGAGTGATCAAAGGGGGAGTTTTTTCGAGGTGATAAAGGGGGAGGAACATAGGAATGGGGGTTGGGGTATAGGGGTTAGTGAGGGTTCAAGGTGTAAATTCTAACCTTGTACAATATCTACTGCAAACTGATATTCAAAAAAGAACAGAAAAGATACAATGGCAAATACAAACATTACACAGAGATTTTTCACCTGGAAACCCAAATCGGGAAAACCAACATATATTATATTGATACACTTGTGTTACATTGTTTACAATACAATATACATATAGGAGCCAGCGGCATCCAAAACCCTAGCCCAATGACCTGGATTAGTCCAAAACCCTAATTCCTTAACCAGAAATAGAAAACCATTGGCAAAAACCATATGTCGAAAACCACCTAATATCATGCGGTCCCAGAAATATGTCGGCCCGAAAACGACGAAAATATGTCGGCCTAAAAAAAATTTTTCGGGGGCACTGCCCCCCAACCCCCGCGCGGGGGGCTCCGCCCCCCTGCACCCAGCACAAGGGAGTTTGAATCAAATAGAGAGTTGAGGATCTCAAAGTGATTTGTCAATGATGGAGAGCCTTTAGGAAAGGACCATGAGAATTTTTTTTTGAGCCTCTTTTTGCATCTTGGATTGGGATAGAGAGGAGTTGTTGGGACCATTAAGGCAATTCACTTGGGATATTTAGGGAAATCATGAGCAAAGTGTACATATTCATGAAAAATGTTACATTTGAATGCTAGTTTCTTGTAGTCGAAGGCTTGAAAACGAATTCAATCTCCTAGCTTCAATTTTATGGCTATAGGAAGTCCATGATCTAAATCCACTTCCACATAGATATGTGCATAAGCACAGAGACTTTGCCTGGGAAATGATCTATCAATCTATTGTGTGAGCTTGTTTCCAATGTTTTCCATGGGTTTTTCATCTGAGAGGAATAGAGGGAGGTGGGGGAGGCACACCCACATTGGTACTATTATGGGAGTATCTACATCGTGGTTGAAATCTAGGAACCATCGATCGAGATGAATCCTATGCAGTGCCATGCAATATGGTCCATTCCATAAAATGAAATCTCTCCCTTCCTTCTTCTTGATTGAAAGGCAAATAGTACTCCCTTCTACATAAATGGACTTTTATTTTTCTTTGGGTTAGACTTATCCTTTGATTTGTTACCCTACCCAATAAGGATTCTTTCATGGAATACAATATCCTTTCTCCTTATGCCAAAATTGGATGAAATCCATAGTGGAAATTTCTTAAACCTATTTATTAAATTTGAACTTTGTGACTATGATCTTGAAGGTCACTCCTATCTCTTAACAATGTATAGAGTTAACAATGTGCACACACCACAGACAAATGTCATCCCTTAACAATCAAATGTCATCCCTTAACAATGTACAGAGTTAACTAAATGTGCACACACCACAGACAATTTGATGTGCACAGTAGTCAATCTTTTCCATATCTAGAATTAAATACAATTCAGACAGGATGTGAGTAGATTAGTGCCGACAAATAGTTGATCAATACACAATGTTTTGGCTGTAGCCAGACCACTATCTTTTGGCTATACAATCTACAGATTGCGTAATTCATCAAAATGCCTATGATGTTTAGGAGTAAGCAACCTTTAAAAGGATAAACTCACTAAAAACATGATGCCTTAAGAAATAGAAGACTTACTTGAGGTCTGCTTTAGAGTAGCCTGTGTGAAGAGTAAGTGTGTTACTCCAACATGGATCCTTCTTCAAAGTGCATTGAGCAGTGTAGACAACAGCAGCAACGAGCATTGAAGGATTGTATTTGATCATTTTGTAATGAAGAAAACACAGTTCAAGCAAGTAGAATGATAGATTTTCCATCTGAACCATTGTGATAATAAATTTGATTTCTTAGCAGTACAAGAGAGGATTATTACCTTCACATTCACACAGAAAATAAAAGAAAATACTAAAAGAAAATAAAAACTTTACCTTCACATTCACACAAATCTGCAATCATTGACAGAGAAACATACCTCAATCTTCTTGTAGAACTTGTATATGTCTTCAAAATATTCCACAACTGCCAATTGGTTTTCAAGGTCTCCATCATCAATGCTAGGAAGAACCTTGTACTTCGACCTTGCAGACTCAACACCCCACACATTAGAAAACTATTCTTATAATCTGAAAGAAGCGGAATAATAAATCAGTCAAATTTCCAACATGCAACTAACAAAAACAACAGCTCCTGCCAAAACTATTGGCTGGTTTCTGAAAATATTATTATTGTTCTGCAAAGCATCTTATGGAATGGAATAATTTGAATGACATTCCACCAGGATAACTCATAAATCTTGCATCTACTAAAATTCCAATATCAAAATTTAATACTAAGTTTCCAATAATCTTAACATTGAACTAGAAAGCGTGTCACAAGAATGCAGCAACATGAATAGCATTGCACCTAGATAAAACAATGTTGGATCTTCCATCAACTTAAATTTCTCGCAATACATGAAAGTTAAAATCAACTTCTTGTGCATGCCTTTGGGCAATACTAATATACTATTGACAAATAAAAATACACATCATAGCTTGACTCTCATATCAATGACTCGGACACAATCACACGATCTCTACCAAAGAAGGCAACATTAAAAAGTAGCTACACAACTAGCATTTCGCAGTAAACTTCTAATTCAAACTGTTATGAATATCTACAACCAAGACTGACACTTACATCAATAGTCTTGCTAGGTTCCTGCAAAGCCCTCTGGGAAAAATCCATATGCTTAAATGTAATAAAGCCAAACCCCCTTGACTTTCCAGTTATCTTGTCGATAATAACACAACCTTCTTCAATCTCTCCATACTGTTTGAATGCCTGAAATATCAGCAACAATTGGAATCATCAGTAAACAATTTTCTATTGGAAAGCATGGATTGCTTTATCAAGACTCCAAGAGAGACTACATAGTCTGCAGTTGTAGCAAACAGGATGGATTCTGAACCATGGTTGACTTCCCTTTGCGTGAATATTAATAGTAACCTTTATGTCAAATCAACATGTCATCCAAAGCATGACAACACTCAGGTACAAATTACAACCAGGACCAATTCAATCAACAATACATGGCAGAAAAATCCAACAAATAGGGTCACATTTGATTTCAAGGCCATAAAACAAAAGCATTACCAATTAAACAACAATATGAACAATATTTCCATTCATACAAATGACAAGCAACCAATCATCATGCACTCACTTCACGCACAGTTTGTGATACAATCTCCCAAGCCAGTCCACGCACAAACAACTTCCGATGAGCAGGGTCTTTGCTTGCAGCATTCCTAATATTGTCTGCAATTGTAGGGTAAAGACAACCTCTGCCGAATACAACCACAAGAATTCCAATCAATCCATTCACAACCAATAAGACAGCCAACAACATACAACATGGATTCAAAAACAAAAAAACAAATGTATGCAAACTACCTTATGGCATGCAAAATGATGATAAGACATAATCATCTAAAACTTATGGGCATTTGATAACAGACTCACCAAACAATCACCATAGCATTACAGTAAAACAAAAAACAGATCAAAGTGAAAATTATAAGTATTAGATGCATGAGAAATGTGTTCCTACAATAAGACTGATTAACAATCCAAAGATAGATCAAGTAGTTTCCCTTCCACAGATCCAAGGATCATGCCATCAAACTGGCTGTTTCTGGGAACAACTAAACAACAAAAATGAAAACCCAACCATCAACAAATTAAGCACCAGTTCAAGGGATACAACCTCATTTCAGAGACAAATAGAAGAGGTTTCATAACATGGAGTCTGGAGACCTTCCTTCAGAGCATCTAGATCAAACTACAGTTGTTTAAGATTGTTAGTTCTCAGTAGGTGGAGAAAGGTTATTTTATTGATGTCCAACAAATGACCAAAAGATATGTCGATGAGACTAGAGAGTACAATCAGTGATACCAATCTATAGGGGTGCTATAGGCTACCCTGGAAGCATAAAGAGAAAATCTAGTTTAGTCCTGTTAGAGTGCACTTGTGTCAAAGTTGCAATTCAAAGTTTGGTTACTCTTTACAGACAACTGTTTCCAAACACATCTCTCTAAGATCCCACTTTTGTCAATGAATTATATCCACATTTAGTGCAAAAACTACTAGTAGAGTTTTAAGGCCTCCTAATCATTATGGAAGTCGACTCTCAGGATCAGCTGTGACATCTTATGTATTTTCCAAACTCCAATACACCCTATATAAAGACAGGCTGACAAAAAAATAACAGTACTCCTTTAATGAACTCAAAAGCTCATTCAGTACTATTATAGCTCACAAATTAAAGGCAAATCATTATTGGAATAAAACTAAGGCAAACCAACTATAGCTCATGGTTAGTAGCATACTCATAAAACAAATGTTTTTAAAAAATAAAATACTCATATTTTAGGCATTTTCCCCATGCCATACTATACTTCAAAAATATGTTTTTCTTGAAATAGTGACCAATGGTCCACAAGGGCTTGGTTGGTTTGTAAATGGAGGGTGGTGAGATTCCCCCTAGTGACATGTTTGACCATTGTGGGCCGGTGCACCAGTGAAAGTGGGTTGTTTAATACAGTTGAGGCCAGGTGCACATTTGCCACATTGTGACACAAGAAGCATTTGCCAAAAGAAATAGTGGCCAATGAAAATCAGCTTTTGAAAATTCACCTTGATTATTTGTTTTTTGTGTGCTTGTTCTCCAACTATGAGATCTAAATGTTTCAACTTTCAAATATATTCATATTAGAAAATTTAAATATGAATGTGTATTTCATACAAGGAACCACAATTTTAAATTTTAATACAAAATTCTTTAGAGTCTAGACCTTCTAATGCATTGGAATTTATATCTACGAGAAAGAAATTGTTAGATGGTTTTTCTACTCACTGTCTTGAACCTATTCACATTAGAAAATAGTTCAAGGTGAGATTATTGTGACTACTCTCACATTTTTCTGTGTTTTGAAACTCAAAGTTTGTTATATTACGAGATGTCGAATAGTCTTTATTGCCATTTAAATGTTGAATCAATGTATATGGAAAGTCTAGGAACAATGTATATTTCTAAAAAGGCTTTGGTGGTAACCATGGTCAGTACTAAATTCATTGCTGGAATAAACCATGTCCCAAAATCTTAGATCATTCACACAAAAAGGAATAGGTAGGTATCCTAACATAATAGAAAGGCATAAAATTGGTTTCAGGTTTTGATTTACGTAAATGGATTCAACTTACCTAGGTGGCGGTCACTGCTAGTGCAGTGCAAAACATGCTTAACAGTATCTTCATTTAATCAGATTGTATTTCTGATGATCAAGTACACTATTCAATAAATCCCTAGCTGTACACAGTGCACATAATCTTTTATGAGACTCTATTTATATTAAGAGCTAATTGCTACATACATCTTTCACTTCGCATTGGGTGATACCACATCCAATAAACATGTTTTGTTGGCTAGTAAGTTGATCACAAGGCTTGTTGGTCAGCATGAATTAGAAGGTCAAACAAGGGAACAACTACTTTTATTAGGAAGCAGTAAGCACTGTAGCTAGAGAGAAAAGGAACTTGCAGTCATATGATCTTACTAAACTCTATTATAATACACAAGCTCACTGTTACATAAGCTTTTCAATTTGCATTTGGAGTATATATGCATCCCATGACCATAATTTATTAGATAGATATTTGGACAAGACACTATTGAACTGATCGATGTTGGGATCAAAAGCCTTACAATTAAGTATCAAGATTATCAATCATTTTCATCCAACTTGCATCATAAATAAACACAAAGCTATTCTACAACTATAAATTGTGTTGATATGGGTACCTTTGGCTTGTGTATATTTGGATTTGAGCCAGTACTTAAAACAAGAAAAGAATCAAAGAACTAATAGAACTTAATCAATAAGATAGACCTCACTTCAAGCTGTTAGCATTGTAGTGCTCTGGGTTTCTTGCTTTGAGTTGGCTAGGTGCTTTTAATTCAAAACATCAATGTCTACCTTGTCTGATTCAACTACAACTACACTCTCACCTTTTTGAACCTTATCTCCTTCAGATTTCATCCAAGACACGATCTTTCCTTCAGTCATGGTAGAGCTCAATGCAGGCATGAAAATCTCCCTGATTTTTTCATGGGTTGTGAGGCATTTTCCATACCTTTTGGCTGATGCAGAGTGGATCTTTGGATTCAGAGAGATTTTTTTTCCCAAGAATGAAGATAACATGGACTCCTTCCCATGAATATGCCCTGCCATCATTGGACTCTGCATTGCAGAATACAATCTTAAAACACCCACTAATGAATGCAATTCCTCTGCTCTGAAAATCACTGAAATTAGTCAAAACATCCACTAAACCCCACCGATGAATGCAATACCCTAGCTCTAAAAACCACTGATGTGACCCAAAACACCAACTAGTATATGCAAATTTGATGCTTCAAAGCAAACCCTCTGCAACAACAGACCAATGCGTGCAATTTCCAGACTTTTTGTTCAATGCGTGCAATTTGTGTGCAATGGTTTATATCCTTCTTGTTGTTCTGGTGCTTAGAGTTTCCATTGACTAATATGAATAACAATCTAGGCCTTACTTCAACATTAATACACCTTTGACACTGCAAATGTTTGTAAAGTTGAAAACAGAGGTGAAAGTTTTAAGATATCTTAACATTGTAAATGATGAGGAAAATAGGGATCTATTTCATTCAAGTTATGAATCCAAGGAAATATCCTTTGGATATGAGAAGTTTACAACATAAATGGCCCATCAGGCTTAGAAAAAATGGACATATCTTTGTTGCCCAAAATTCTCTTAATCTACCCCCTTCTCCCTCCTATCTGCTTCCTCCTTAAAAGGAAGTGAAAAGTCTTGATAGATGGGATGCTTCGAGATAAAGGTGCCACATGTACTCTTGTTTCAACTCCAAATTAACAACTGTCAAATCTTGTTTAAGGTATCCACATGAGGGGGTACTCTACAGGGATATTTAACAAACCATTTAAAATAAGAATCTCGCATCCCAAAAATAGTTCAAAGAATACAAGCCATTCCCTTAAAAGGCTAACTAACTCCTGAGAATGTGTGTTTAAATTTGTTATAACCACAAAGGCTTCTTTGGCAGCTAAATATTCCTATGCATTAAATGGATCTGAATATTGAGTCAAAAGGGAGCACAACTCGAAGGTTGACCAATTCCTACTAAAAGGGATCTTTCTTTGCAATTCCTTTGTGATGAAGGAATAACTTCTATTCCAAAACAATTTTCAATCTTGTATCTAATATGAGAAGTTTAAGAAGAATGTCTATATGGGAGACATAAGTATTTTTTGATGCAATAGATGATTTATTATCAGCATCCTAGAAGTGTCTCAACAACCACCACACGACTGATTCTCTAATATTAATAGCTACCATAATATTAACACTATCAGTGTTGCCAAACTGTAATTTTCTATTGGCATGGACCTTAAGACTAATATCCTGATGATAAGGTCATAAATGCATCGTCATCAACCATTGAACTTAAATTTGATTCATTGTCAATGAACATTGCAGTGAAACCATCCAATCATTAGCAATTAAATTATGTGAAGTGCTCAGTCATACACCATACACAACATGGTTCTTGCCAAAAGTTCAATGCTGTATGGAACACAACTACTTAATGAAGTTTGTGTTTGCATTTTCCTGGATGGAAATGTCAATGACGATGACTCTACTTCTACTAAAGGTTCAAGCAACTAGTAAGATCCACCGAGATTAGGCCTTCTTCTGAAAGAGATGTCAACTAAGAATTTAAGTATTGTGTTTGGTTCAATTGAATAACTGTGTGATAGATTCTCTTTAGCTTATGATCAGTGATTTTCGCGCTGCATGTGTTTCTTCATCTTCTACGATTTTTTAGGTGAGTAGTCTCGAGCTTCATAAGGTACTTATGATCTTGTGATATGCTAGGGATAACACATATTATTTTTTATGTCATTCAATACATGGTTAGTTGTGCAACTAGTATATATCTATTTTCGTTTCTCAATATTTCAGTATATGATAAATCTTTTGTTGTTTGGTTTAGTATGCTTCAGGTATCTTCACTGTATTATTACTGCGATTCAGAGAAAGCTTCAAGGTAAGAAGTTTATGTTCAACATCTTTAACTGAACCCAATTCAAACACTTCTTTCTTTAGAACATACAGGTCATGTAGTGCTTCTCTTTACGTGGTGCAACACAAGTTAATATCTAATGGCAAATGGATTTGCAGGCAGAAATAGGATCAGGGAGCCCATTTTCTTCATGGAATTGGATCATTTGATGAGATCTTTGGTTTGGGAAGGTCTCACTTCACCTTGGATGGATGATTGTGCTTGCTGCTTGGTGGTCTTCTCACATGTGCTTGCCATGTTGATCACCCATTGCTTGCACTCATGGATGGTTGTGGAGCATACTATCTCGTTATGGTGGGGTTTGGTATATATGCTATCTTGGATATGGATGATGGTTCTAGGCCCCCAAGGGGTTGAATGATGGTATTAGGAGGTAGATGTTTCATGTTGTTGTTGATGTTTCCTCGTAACTTGGTGTGTTCAGGTATGATGTTGGTGTCACTAGGAGGGGGTGTTTCTAATACATTTGATGATTGGATGGGTTAGCACTTTGTTATGCCCCTTTCTTTTATGATGTTGCTATGGTGGATTGACTTATGTTTCCTTTGTGGGAATTTTCTAGGTGATATAACTTAATAATGTAATATTTGCTAAGCATCACCTAGGGGTAAACCCATTTAATGATGTTAGTACTCTCATTGATGTGTTATTTCCTAAGTTTGAGTTATAGTTGGGGGGGGGTACTACATATGATTTCATGGTGATCTAACCTTTTTCCTAAGGTTGGATGATGACTTTTGATATAATAATCCCTCAGTGGTGGTGCATCTTAGGTTGGACTTTATGTTTTGTTGTTATCGTGGTGGGGTTTTTCTATGGAGAACATCATTTATTTACATGGTAGAACAATATATTAGAGTGCACCCCTCATTGGCACACATGTTCATGGTGATTTAATTTGTTGGTGACTAAATGTAGGGGGACTATGGCTATATTTGAGCATTAACCTTTGTGCACACATGTTGAGGTTGATTTAAGTTTTAACTGATCAACGGTTGAATCAATCTAATTCCCAGATTAAGGTGAATAGCTTGGGTGCCCTACTTCATCAGATTTCTTTTCACACATAAAGGGGTTAGTTGGAAGTGCTTATGGAGGATTTTTTATTGGGAGGAATGTGGCATACTTGGAGGGCCACAAATGTGGCTTTTACACGTTTACTTGGTCAGCTTACTATATTCGAGCATATTTATAGAGGGCGAACTTATGGAGACACTTGTTATTTTTGGAGGTGTATATTTTATTATTTCATGGAGTTTTGGCATGGTCAAAACCTAATTCCTAAGTTGAATGAAACGGGGAAACGTCTGAAAGTTTCCGAAACAGGGACGTCAGGGAACATGACCCTCCAAAAATGGAAACGTCGGGGGAAACGTTGTGTGTGTGTGTGTGTATAATTTTTTTTAAATAACACATTATCTTACAAGAAAAAAATAATGATACACGTAAATGATATTTTACAGATGTCTTTGAAGGAAGAGACTGATGAGTTTGTTACAAAAATGAAGCTCCTTTCACTTGAGCTGCTTTAGGTTAGTTCCTGCCACCTGGATGCCTCGTGCTTGTCTAGTTATGAAGAGTGAATTTATTATAACGAAAGAATAACTTTTTGTAGGGATTGTTAGAAGGTGTTAGAGCCTCTTTCACTATCAATTTTCATTTTATTGACTCAGTCAAAAACTACCTTTCATATGCATTGCTTAGGGCATGTGTTTCTTCATCTTCTATGATTTTTCAGGTGAGTAGCCTGGAGCTTCATAAGGTACTTATCATCTTGTGATATGCTAGGGATAACACAAATTACTTTTTATGTCATTCAATACATGGTTAGCTGTGCAACCGGTATATATCTATTTTCGTTTCTCAATATTTCAGTATATGATAAATCTTTTGTTGTTTGGTTTAGTATGCTTCAAGTATCTTCACTGTATTATTACTACGATTCAGAGAAATCTTGAAGGTAAGAAGTTTATGTTCAACATCTTTAATTGAACCCGATTCAAACACTGCTTTCTTTACAACATATAGGTCATGTAGTGCTTCTCTTTACATGGTGCAACACAGGTTAATATCTAATAGCAAATGGATTTGCAGGCAGAAATAGGATCATGGAGCCCCTTTTCTTCATGGCATTAGATCATTTGATGAGATCTTTGGTTTGGGAAGGTCTCACTTCTCCTTGGCTGGATGATTGTGCTTGCTGCTTGGTGGTCTTCTCACACGTGCTTGCCATGTTGATCACCCATTGCTTGCAC
>JASDQU011506361.1:0-22917 GCA_032191745.1 Picea mariana | reverse complement strand
TTGAGTTACCCATTCAGGAGTTTAATGGAGATACTAAGATGAACAATGTTAATTCTTCTTCCTTTCCTCATTTCCATGGACTTGTTTGAATAAATCCAAATCCTTGGCAATATCAAGGATCACCAATTCCTCCTCCATTCCAATCCTCTCCTAGCATGCCACAAAACCAAAACCCCTAGTGGATCCAACCTCTACAAGGATGGAGGCCTTAGCAACCAACATTAATTCCTCCTCCTCCACAACCCAATAACACTACTCAAAACAATGTTCCTCCTAAAATACCTCAATTTCCTGCTCAACCTACTCCAAATCCAAATAACAAGAAGGTGCAACCTATTTACAATAATGAAACAACGCATCAGAATTATTCCTTGTAAGTACAAGAAATTAATCTTAAACCAAGAAAAGTATTTCAAAAACAACCAAATCTCATAAAAAATGTAGAATTTGAGAAATAAGAGATTACCTAAACCAAAAACTCCTCCTTATCCTCAAATATTAAATGAAAAGAAAACTTACACATATGAAGAGAAAGAACTTTTAGAATAACTCAAGAGTTTATGTATAAAGATACCCCTCCTGCAAGCCATCCAAGATGTGCCCATTTTCAATAGATTTATAAAAGAAGAGTGCATTAGAAGGCCATGAAGGAAAGGAAAATATACCCCTACAATAAATGTTATAGGACAACTAGTTGACCTTATGCTTGGAAAGTTTATTGTACCTGAGTACTTGGATCCAGGAATCCCTTAAGTGGATGTTCACATCAAAAAAACCTTGATCCAGAAGAATATCATAGATTTATAGGCTACCATCAATGTTATGACCAAAGATACTATGCTAAAACTCAACCTTCAAGGATTTTTGAGAGATACCCCCATTGTACTCTAGTTGGCAGATAGATCCATAGTTAAACTTGAGGGGGTGTTAGAAGATATAGTAATTTCTATTAATTCTTGGGAGTATCCTACTAAATTCTTAAAAACAAGTCTCAGTTTAATGGATGTCCTCTTATCTCGGGAAGGCCCTGGATATCCACAACAGATGCATACATCGACAATAGGGAAGGAAACATGACTATAACATATGACCAATCCAAAAAATAGATTGTTGTCTACTTTGCTTCCCAACCTTTGATAACAAAAAACCTTCCAAGTTGGGTAGAAGAAGAAGAGGATATAACCTAAAAAAAATGATTATCATATTTACACAATCAATACAACATGTTGGAATGTAGTTCAGTACTGAGAGGTGGGGTGAATCAATATTGATAACTTTTAACAATTTTTAAATAATTGTTTTTTGAATTTATTGATGAGAAAGAAACTTTAGTAAATAAAATCAATAAGTATAAACTTAAATTACAAATTGCAAGTTTTATATAAATATTTAGAGCACCTACTCTAGGAGACAACAATCCCCTTATTCAGGGCACCAACCCTAGGAATCACCAACTCCCCCTTTGTTTCATGGATCCAACCCTAGGAAGCACTGAATCCCTTTCTTTAGGGCACCAACCCTAGGTAGCACCAACTCCCTTGTTTTAGGGCACCAATCCCGAGAAGCACCAACTCTTTGTATTTAAACTTTATTTGGAAAATGATACTAATAAGTATCTTCATAAGTATCTACATATTTCTTCCTTGGACTCTGCACTTTCTTCTCATCTTCTTATATAGACCACATAGACACTTTCTTATCACCTTTATTTATGTTTATATATAGTCTTATAAAGGGTGTGACTTTGAACCAATGTATCTTTTGATAATGAAACATTGCACCCTTTTGTTTAAGTAATAATAAAGTTATTTTTAACAATATATTTTCTTTCTTTTATTATTATCTTTAATTCCATAATTAAGGCACCCTATTTAGTTTAGGTGCTGTTTTAATCTCTTTGAGGGCTATCTCTGCATAATTACCATATGATCAGTTTTCCTTCCAAATGATCTTAGGATCGAAACCTATGACCTTATGTTATACCAGTGGCGCTAAGATCCAGCTTAATTATTTTTTCAATTCACATGACCACTCTTCTGGTGACTAGATGCTAAATCCATATGCAATTCTCTACATGTTAAATTGGTGCATAGAAGTGACTAAGCACCTTTTATCGTCGAGTGACCATAGGTGTTGATAGAGTGCTAGACTTGTTGAGCACTTTATACAATCATTTAAACTTATCATACATCAACGGATGTGACTTAATAAGTGATTGGAATGAATGGTTGTCATTCATTTCGGGGGCTAAGATGCACCTCATATCTCACATACCCTCAGGGTCGAAATCCCTAATATTTTGACACATGGAATCATGATCAATGGTTTACTTTATTTCGGGGGTAGGAAATTTATTAACCTCCACACTTGTTTGTTAGGTGAGATGGATCTCCTCCTTTGATCTTGACCAGGATCAAGAGTTGAGTTTGCTTCTAGCTTCCTCTTGAGATCTAATGGCTCAAACTTGATCAACTAAAGAATGAATGATTTCCAAGAATTTATACCTTCCTCCTTTTATCTTTCGAATCTACGGTTCCTATAGGATTACTTCATGATCGAACGATCCAAAATACTCCTTCTGTCCCATTGGATTTACATAGTCATGATAAGTCAGCGATCGTTGATCAATCTGTTGATCAATGATCAATTCTAGGACTCCACATAGTTTCTAAACAAACAAGAATTATGCACAGTTTTGTGGTTACTTAATCCCATTAATGAATCAACAAGACACTCCTCCCTTTATTCTTTGTTTGACCTTTCCAAATGTCATAACCTTTCATGCACCTTCTATATGTGGATGTTTATGCAAATATAATGATGACTATGCATCATAGTAGAACTATATTTTTGCACAATAATGCATACAACTTCTTACATTGTTTCATTAGCTACATCTTTTGATTCTAAGAGAGCTTCCTCAATAGTTACAGTTTGAGATATGACCTAGAGGATTAAACCCTTTTGACACTAGCACATATGTTTGTGCTAGAGTTGTTTTTTACTTTTTCAATAGATGGTACAAACATAGACATAACACCAGACAAATGTTTCCATTTGTCATTCAATATCATTATGTACAACTTATACTTTTTTTTCTACAACTGCAATAATATCTGAAAATTCCTCTACAATATCCTTTTGATTTTATTTTGTCACAACTTTGCTGCTACAATGGCTATAATTCCTCTACAATATCAAACTTCTCTACTACAACTTCACCTACAGTGAATGCTATCTCACCTTTTTCTAGTGCACTCACTGTAAACATATTGGCTTTATTGAAATCAATTCCAACACAAGATTACAATGTCCAACTTTCTCCCCCTTTGGCATTGATGGAAACACCATAAAATTTTTATTTTTATATTGTTTTCTCTCCTCCTTTGACAACAATGACAGAGGGATATTTCTTTTCTTCCTTTGAAGTGATTCTCCCCCTGAGGTGATGCTCCCCCTATCTTCATAATTTTTTTTTGGACTTGTTTTACTATTTATCTCTCCCCTTTTGACACTAATCCTAGACAATATTGTTTTTACCACGGTCCTTTGATCTTGTAGAAAACTAAATTCAATTTTTTCCCCTTAGAAATAAAATTTGGTCTTCTCATCTGTTGTTGTACTGTTGGCTCGAATATTCAAGACATGTTTTATTATTCCATGATAATTTAATCTATAATCCTCTTCTAACCATGTTGCTTGAATGGTGCACTTAGATATATTTTAATTATGTTTCCCTTTAGCTTCCTTCAAGAGTGTGCCAAGATTTATAGAAATGTTGATCAAGAACTATCTTTATTTCCTTCCAAACTTCTGCCAATTTCTTCATGATGTAAGTCAACTTATTCACTCATTTGTAACCCAAGAGCCTCTTCATTTTTTGTTATCTCAAACAATAATATGGTTTAGTGACCATACTATCACAACCTTCTTCTTCACATTTAGATCTTGCTCATGCTCATATTTCTGCTCAACTAGAAGTAAATATGATATTAATCATGCAGTTCTTTAAACCATGATCTTTTGCTCAATAACCTTTTTTTTGGAAGTAAGAGTAGTCTACATAAGTTTCTTATTATTTTGGGAATGCCATCATCAAAGAGAATGTTGGTATTTTTCACAGTTATCATAGGCCTTCCTTGATTATTCATATCAAAAAAAGTTATGAAGCATCTTCCATTGGTATCAGTTTGTAATGTCCAACAACTTTTTAAGGGAATAGTCAAATTTGTCATCAAAATTTTCTTCACATTCAGTTCTATATTCAAATGTATTCTTATATCTATCTTCCTACACAATCTTGAGCTGATGATATCTTGAAAATCTATTCATGAACGAATAGGCTTCCTTCCCTCCTACATTCTCCAACACCTCATCTATAAACGGTGCAGGAAATGGATCATGTAAACATGCATTATTTAACTTCCTCATATCTATACAAATTCTCATCCCTCCTGTCTTCTTATCCTAAACCACCATTGGACTAATCCACTCTAATTCTATGATGGGTTCAATAATTCCAACTTCCAACATCCTGTCTATCTCCGCTTTGACCTTCTTCTTATACATCGGGTTCAATTTGTATGGCCTCTGCTTCACTGGATTAGCATTTTTCTTCAAGGGAATATTCATCTCTCCTAACTCCCCAACAATCCCTTTGATTTCTAAAAATGTAGTTGGAAATAGATCTTGATACTCACACAGTAAGTCCACTATCTTCTCCACATTATCGTCATTCCAATAGTATCCTATGTTCACAAATTTGGGATTATCTTCTGTACCGATACTTATTTTCCACGTTCTTGATGTCTTTGAATACACAGTCGATTCAAGTTATGGTCCTTCTACGGTGTACTCTCCTTCTGTTTCTGGTATTTTTACATTTCCTAGATCTTCATCCTCCTCTTGGTCTTATTCAGTAGCATTATAACAATGTAAAACTTCTCCCACTATCGCAGTAGATCTATGCATGCTACATACAGAGATTAGTTCTACCGAGTCTTCTACTGAAACATTATTGTTCTTGATGACCTGCAAATCTGATTGAATCAAAGGAGAATCATTTAAAAAAATAAAAGTCATCTTGAAATTATACCTTAATTCTTCCCAATTTGCAGTTTCTTTGTGCAATTCCAGTTCCAAGTACCAATTCTTCGGGATTGTGTCCAAAGTGTGTACAAACAAATGTGTTCGCTCTTTCCTAGGTACTCTATTCCATGTCACAATACATTGTGTAGCATGCTCCATTGAGCATATCAATCATGTATATTTATCCATAGTAGCTTCATTCTCTGTCCCAAACTTGACTTGCAATATTCTTCTACACTGCTGCCAATCTCTTATTCCATCCTTATGTGCAGCCCACCATCTTGTCGGGGTTTCTTTGAATGTGACATCTAATGCTAATAATATCTGCTGATATAATATTTTCAATTCAATTTCTCTTATAAAAGAATCTATATCAGTTAGTTCCTCATACCTTGGAGGATCACATACCTCAGTTCCAATCCATCACAACACGAAGGTAATTCGAGCACATTTCCTTATGGACACTTCATGCAATATCTACTTCCAATTCTCCAAAGATTCTTCTGAATCTGATGCACATGAAATAATACTTTTCTGGCTAAGTACACCATCAGTTGTAACATTCACACAATCTCCCATCTATGAAATCATGTTATACAAGTTGTCGATCTCTTTTCCTTTTACTGGTTCTACATATTTCCTTCCTTCAGTAGGATCCAACACAGTAACCTTCAAGTCTTCTACTTCAAATATCATCTATATTTTCTTCAATTCAATGATAGTATAGTTTTCAAAGGTCCAATCAAGTCCAAGGAGTGCTAGGTAAGGGGTTCTTTCATCTACTATCTCGATCACTTCGAAATCGAAAAAGATGCACTCTTCATCAATGCTAACACTTACTCCTATTGACCTTCCAATTGGGAAAATATTATGTTGGTTTGCTAATATTAACTGAATGGGCGACCAAATTAACTTCGTCTAGCCCGTCATCTTCCAAGTATGCCTTGGGATGACATTCACATCTAATCCTATATCCATAATGATAGTGTCCATGTCGTAGTTTCCTATCTGTGCATTAATTAGAAACTCTCTACTTTTTCTCTTCTTATGGTGCACCTAGTTAACTTCTCTATGTGTGACATGTATTTATTTCTCTTGGGAGAAACGACCAATCATTCCACAAAACATACTTAAAGCAAACTCATCATTCATTAATTCTAAACAAGTTTTCAAAACACTATTCAAAGTGCTTATCTTGTCAACTTGCCTTTTTGAATGGTCATAGACTAGTGGAATATCATATACCGATGGATTTTCATACAAAGGTGGAGCACTTGATGTTGAGGCTATTCATTCTGCTCCTCCTATCACTTCTTTCCTTGATTATGTATACATCTATTTTTCCTTTCTAGGGTCAAACAATGGTTGAGGCTCTGTTGCTTTTCTGACCCGCTAGTGGATCATATTTCCTTGATCCATTGCATTAGCTTCGGTTCTAGTTCCTCCGCATGTAACCGATGTTATATTATGTTTTTTTTTGCACACCTCTACTACTATCATTTGTATAATTGTGTTCCTATTTTCTTTCCATTTCACGATCAATTATGGACATTCCTCCGTCGAATGGTCTATTTTTCTACCCAATTTATGAGTTGATTACAATTATAACATATAATAGGTCCTCTACCTCTATCGAATCCTACTCTTCCATGGCCTCTAAACCCTCCTCTTCCTGCTTGATTATAACCTCTTGGAGTAGTATATTTTGGCACTCCATATTTCTCTCCCTGGATTCTGTATATGTTTTTAGTGTGTTCTCTCATCAAATAAAATGCATGACAATACTTCTCTTCATGTTCGACAGACTCAAAAAAGTTACAAAATAGATTTCTCACAGTACTCTAGTACTTTTGCATCAACTGGAAATTATGAGGGTGGTGACCCATCGTCTTACAAATCTCACATTGTAACCCCAATGGATTTAGAGCTCCTATATTCAAATACTACTGAAAATTTGGAGATTAATTCTTATCTCGACCTTCTCTTCTACATGTGGTGCATCAGACCTCCTCGCGCTTTTATTTTCCTTTCACAAGATCTTGTAACTGAATTTTTAGTGTTGCTAACTGTGACTACATTTGAGCCATCCCTGTTCCTTTTTCTCCTACCAGGGATTCTTCTAACTTCATTTCAAATTCTAGGGATTTCGACTATGACCCGATCTTTTGCTGTGTCAAAGGGTAGCATATATGCAGTAGTAATCTTGCAATAAACCACTCACTGTGTTGTTCATCTAGAATTTGGAATGTCAATCGATCCTTTAGTATATTAAATATTTGGTCATAGTCCCACACTGATTCATTCACTATCTGCTTGATCTCCTTCAACTCTATAATGCATTGCGACTCAAATTTAGGTTTCTAAAACTCTTTCAATAGAGATTGTCTTACTTCTACCAATGTTCTAGTGTGTCTCACAGGTGTTGTAGTTTGATATTTCATGTATCATAATAATGCACAATATTTGAATTTTGTTTCCAACTATATAATCTTCACATCGTCATATTGGATGTTCTTCATAGTCCATATTGTCTCACAAATGAAAAAATGTTGTTCAGGATCCTCTATCCCCACTCCATGGAAGAAAAACATTCTTAGAGTAGGATCTACTCCTGCCATCGTGTTCTATGTGATATACTTTCCTGATAACACTAAAAGATTCTGACTCATCGTACTACTCCCACTACTTTTACTATGATATTTACTTCCTTCACTAACTATAATTGACAAAGCTTCAGATCTTACCTCAGTTATTGGAGATGCACATGAGGTCGTGGGTTCAACGCAGAGTTTGATCTGAGTGGGATCTTCTTCTACTAGACTAAACTGATGGATATTTTCTTTTGTGCACATAATTCCTTCAATCTTGAGTGTCACATCACTGTCTCTTTCCTCGTTCTCACTGTGTTGCCCCTCTTTCTCAACCACAATCCTCATTTTATTTTGTCTAAATCTCTTACCACTACGCAATACTCCAATCTATTGATTCGTCACACACTCTTATTCTCTCGACATTATCATCCCATTTGTTCTTCATTCCTTCTCTTCATCCCTCTTTACGCTCAGACCACCCTCTAGTAAGCCCCCAAATCCCCTATGTGCACAAAGGAGATTAGCAATCATATTCCATTTCATAGCTCCTTTTTCGCACAACACCATCTTAATCTAAGTAAACATCGACTTTATGTATTTTCCCCACAGTCCCTTAAATAATTCCCTTTCAACAAGGTTGTACAACTGAGTACAAGCTATGGAAAATTCAGTAATGTAACCTCCCAACACACTTTTCAGCTAGTAATGTATTGTGTGTGATACTCGATTGCTTATAAAATTGACTTTCCTAATTAACTCAAGAGTCAAATTTCTCGGAACAACGATACAAAATATTTTGATATGTTCAATTGATCTCTGGATCCACTCTGCTAAAATATTTGAAAAGGAAACGAAGAAAATTTCATGCAAATATGTAAACACATACCTTTGTATCCATTTCTTTATGTGGATCTATGGATTTCTATTATGATATACAAGAAACTCGATCTCCTTGGTGTCCAACCATTGTCCAATATCCTCCTTAGTAGGCCTCTACATCCCCCTTATTGCAAATCTCGGCCCCGACAATGGAACCATTTATTGGCGTGCAGTGCGCAGACCTTGGGTTCAACATTAATTCACCAACAAATCCCAAGATATTGTCCCTTTCAGAATCACCTGCAAGCATGTGAAGTCTCACCTGAGGTACCTATGGAGACTGCAGGAACCAGGATTCCACAGTCATTAAGGGAATGGAGATCATTCTAACATTGATTCTTTCTTAGAATTCATTCAACATGCAATTCAACATATGTGTGAAATCATAAAAACATCATAGCATATGACAGATTCATCTTAATTAACCATTCAACACATGTGCATAACCATCATATAACATAATCATATTAACCATCCAAGCATTACAAGTGTTCCATAAGAATAACATAAAAGAAACACTTCGCAACATACATCATGGCATAGATATTTAACGTGGTTCACCCAAACTGGACTACATCCACAACGAATGGATTCTTATATTAATCATTCATGTTCAATCCTTACAACTGGTGCACATTTTGCTCAAATAATATACATCATCTCTACCCAAAATTCCCTAGACGTTCATGCATATAGTGGACACTTATCTCCTTTTCTCATTTGTCACTTCACTCTTCATCTTTGAATCCAACAATAGCTCATTAATTGATCAACTCACTACTTTCTACTCAAAACCCATACATATTTATACATTGATATTAGGGCTTATCCCTTTACAAAATGTGCCAAATCGTCTAACTACAACTAACTAACTTTGTCCTTCCATGTGCTATGTATTGAATATGCACTAACTACCTTCCACACACGTTGCTCCTTTGCTGACTTGTCATGCAGGTTTCTACTGCGCGATTCCCAAAAATTACCCAAAATGTCCTTCTCCAACACTTCCCCCCAACACTGTCTTATTGACTAAATATCTCAGCGCAGAATGATATGTGCACATATTAAAGTGTGATCCTAGTAGATAATTCCTAAAAGTTTTTAGTGCATACAACATTCCTAGACCTTCATGCTCTGTAGTAGTGTAATTATGTTCGTTAGTCGACAACTTTATATTGGAAAATGCAATGGGATGATCCAAAACTCCTTCCCTTGGATGATATAGAACTGTACCTAAATCTATATATGATGCATATACATGGACATGGAATTCCTTCTTCCATTCTATAAATACTAAAATTGGGGTAGTAATCAGTTTTTGCTTCAAGGTATCCAAACTTTTTTGACATTCCTTGTTCGATTGAAACTTGACCTCCTTCTTCAACAACTTTTCCAGTGGGGTTGTGATCTTCATGTATCCCTTAATAAACTTTATGTAGTACCTCACATGAACCAATGTTGCTCACAGTTGTCACACTGAAGTAAGTGGTGGAAGATAAACAATAACAACAATATTCACAGGGTTAACCAAAATTCCTTGTTTACATACTACATGACCCAACAGGATAGAAAATGGTGCACAAAAAGTACACTTCTTCAAGTTTAAGAAAATTTGGAACTGTCTACATCTACCCAACACCAAGCACAAAAATTCAATATGGTCCTTCAACAAACTGAACATTGTCCAATAATCCAAATATACTTCTAGGAATTTACGAATAAATTCTTTAAAATCTATAACAAAAACTCGAAAAAATACTGTTGGTGCATTTTTCAATCCAAAAGGCATGACAATATACTGATAACATCCCCATTTTGTTGCACATTTTTTCTTATGCCTATCCTCCTGCACAATCATAATCTGGTAATACCCAGATAATCCATGAATAAATGATTAAGATTCCTATCCTCCTACATTCTCCAAAACTTTATCTATAAACAGGGTAGGAAATGGGTCATCTAAGAAATCATCATTCGATTTCCGTAGATCCATGCAAATTTTGATTCCACCTATTTTCTTGTCCTGGGCCACCATCATACTAATCCATTTTGAATCTGTCAAAGGTTCAATAATCTCATCTTCCAACATCCTATCTATTTCTTATTTCACTTTCTGTTTATATACTTGGTTCAATCCGAATGGTCTCTGCTTCACTGGCTTGGCATCCAACTACAAAGAGATCCTCATCTCCCCTAGTTCCCCAACAATCCCTTTCATTTCTAAACCTGTAGTTGGAAAAAGGTCATGGTTTTTGTGCAGTAAATCAAGAATATTATTGACGATTTCTCCATTCTAGTAATCCACAATGAGTGTGAACTTGGGATTATCCTTCATACCAATATTCACCTTGCAGGTTTTAAATGGATTTTCATGTATAGTGGATTCAAGCTCGAGACACTCTACTACGCTCTCTACTTCATTTTCTAGTACTTGTGAATTTCACGGGTCTTCGTCCTCCTGGTCTTATCTAGCAAGGTTATATCATTCCAAAACCTCTTGAACATTCATAGAAGATTTAGGTGCAGTACATAAGGGTATTGGTCCCATTGAGAATTTTGATGTTATACAGATCTTTTTTTTTATCATTTTCATAGTTGTTTCCATCAAAGGGGAATCATCCTAAAAATTGAAATTTACCTTGAAGTTGTGAGTCAAACATTCTCATTCTACTATTCCTCTTCGTACTTCCAATTATATATACCATTTCTTCACGATCATATCTAGATTGTGTACAAACAAGTGACTCCAATCCTACTTAGGTAATGAACTCCATGTTGTGATTCGTTGTGTAAGATTATCTGTAGGAAATCTCAGACCAATATACTTCTGCGTAGTGTATTTATCTTTTGTTCCGAACCTGACATGTAAAAACCTTCTGCATTGTTACCAGTTATATATTCTATCCTTATGTGCATCCCGCCACCTTGCAGGGGTCACTTTTAACGCAACATCTAAAGATAGAAATCTCTATTGTTCTTATATCTGCAATTCAAATTCTTTTACAAATGAATCTATATATGTTAGTCCATCATACTTCGGGGGATCACGTACCTCATTGAAAATATGGCTCAATGTGTAGGTAATATGAGCACATCTCCTTGTAGATACTTCATGTAACCTATGTTCCTAATGTTCCAAGGATTCTTCTAAATACGACACACAAGAACTGATACTCCACCAACTAAGTACACCCTCAGTAGAAGGATTAACATAATCATCCATCTGTGTAGTCACCTTGTAAACATTATTGAGTTCTTTTCCCCATACCAGTTCCACATATTGCCTTCCTTCACTAGGATCCAATGGCACAGTAACTCTCAAGTCTCCTACTTCAAAAATCATTTTTCTATTTTTTAGATCAATAATGGTCTAGTTATCAAAATCTGAATCGAGTTCAAGTAACATTGGATAAGGTTTAATATCATCCACTATCTCGATTACTTCAAAATATGTTTTGTTTTGCACTCAATCGATATTAAAATTCACCCCTGTCAGTCTTCCAATCATAACAATCTTGTGTTGATTTGCTAGCCTCAATTGAATTGGTGACCAGATCAAATTTGGTTTTCCCATCATCTCCCATGTATGCTTCGGAAGGAAATTCAAATCAGATCCCATATCCAAGATGATATTATCCATATCATAGTCTCCTATATGTGCATTAATTTAGAATTCCCTATTCATCCTTTTATTGTTTTGTACCCAGTTAATTTCTCATTGTGTAACATGTGCTTCTTTATCTTGCACACACTGGTCAATCATTCTACACAACACGTTTAATGTAGTTTCATCCTTCATTAGTTCTAAACAATTCCTTAAGAAACTTTTCAAATTAATTTCCTTCACAACTAGCCTTTTTATAATCGAGTGGTCATAGGATGGAGGCATGTCATGCACAAGTGAAGAACTTGATGCTCCCCATTATATTTCTAGCATCTCCTTCCTTGCTTTATTATAGGTGTCTCTCTCTTTCTAAGGGTCAAACATCATAAGAGGTTTTTCTACTTTTCTAACCCACTAATCAGTCCTAAATCCTTGTTCTATCACATTAGCTCTTGTTCTTTCTCCTCCACGCATAACTTCTTCTACCCTTGGTCAATCATCATGATCTTCTGATTTTATCTTCTGCACACTATGGTTCCTTTTCTCCTGCCACTTCACGATCAGCTGCAGACAGTCTTTCATTGCATGATCCAACTGTCTACAATATGTGCATGTCATACAAGGATTATAACAAACTCGAACCAAACACCCAGGTTGGTTAAAGTTATAACAGATAATCAATCATCTTCCTCTATCAAATCCTCCTCTTCCCCAACATTTGAATCCTCCTCTTCCTCCTTTATTATATCCCCTGGGAGTATTATATTTCGGTACCCCTACTTCTATTTTTTCTTCCCCTTGAACTTGGTATGCATCCACGGTGTGTTCCCTCATTAGATCGAGTGCATGACAATTTGATTCATCATGTCCTACAAACTTAAAAAAATTAAAAAATAGTTTTTTTTGAAGTGCTTTGATACTTCTGCATCAAAGGAAAGGTGCTTGGGTGATGACCCATCATTCTAGATATCTCACACCATACCCCTCCTTTTGTGGCCAACGTATTTGAAGCTCTTGTAGTCAAATAATATTTAAAGGATGGAAACTCATTCTTATGATGACCTTACTTTCTACATGTAACACATGAGACTTCTTTATGATTTTCCTTCCCTTTAGCAAGTTCCTACAACTGAATTTTCAATGCTACTAACTATGAATAAACTTGAGCCATTCCTATGCCATTCTCTCATATAGAGGATTCTTCCAAATTCATGGCTACAATGTAATCTTCTTCTACGTCAAAGGGAAATGTATATGTGGTAACAATCTTTCAATGAACCATTCCCTATCCTACTCTTCTGGAATATGGAAGGTCAACTAATCCATCGATATCTTGAGTCTTTGATCAAAATCTCATACTGATTCATTCTACAACTGCTTGATCTCTTTTAGCTCCATAATACACTATGAATCATACTTTGGTCTCTGAAAATCTTTTAATAAGGCCTACCTGATGGCTACCAATGTTATGGATTGTCTCGCAGGTGTAGTGGACTAATACTTCACATACTGGAGTAACACACGGTCTCTGAATGTCGTTACTAACTATGTGAATTTTGTATCATCATCCTAGACCTTCTTCATGGTCCATATTTCTTCATATACAAATAAGTGTTGTTCTATATCTTTTTTCCCTGCTCCATGGAATACATGCATTCTCAAAGTGGGGTCTACCCTCGCCATTGCGTACTACACAATATTCTTCCTCGGGGTCCCTAACTGAATCTGGGTTGTCGTACTACTTCCACTACTATGTCTACCTTTACTTCTATCCTTTTTTCCTTCACTAAATATAAGTGATAAATTTTCATGTCTTACCTTGGACCTCAGAGACACACAAAGGGTCGTGGGTTCAACACAAAGTATAGCCTGAGTGGGACTACTGGGATTTAATGGATCTCCTTCTGTTAGACTGAGCTAACGGTCCTTTTCTTTCTCCTTCCTTTATATGCATGGTATTCCTTCGATATGGAGAACTACTTCGGTGTCTCTTTCCTCAAATGCACTGTGCTTCCCTTCTCTATCAGCCATAGTCCTCTTCCTCCTATACCAAAATCTTTTTCCACTGCACAACATTATAATCTCTTCTTATATCACATCTTCTTATTTTCCCAACATTCTTATTCCATTCATTCCTAATTTGTTCTTTCCTTCATCCCTCTTTTTCATACTCTCATACCATCCCCTAGTCCCTTTATGCGCTCAAAGGAGCCTATCTACTAGGGCGATCATATTCCAACTTCATAACCCCCTTATCACACAACAACATATTGACCCAAGTAGACAATGATTTCAAATATATTCCATGCAGAACTTTAAAGAAATCCCTCTCAGAAGCACTATATGAATGGGTACACTCTATAGAAAACACAATAATATAACCCCCCAATACACTATCTAGCCAAAAATCAACTATACGTGAGATGTGATTACTTACGGTATTAACTTGTTGGCTCAACCTAGGGGTCCAACTCCTCATAACAATAGAGCATAATGTTTCGTTATTTTCATCTATCCTCTATAACCACTCATCCAAAACTATCGAGAATTCAACAAAGAAAATTGCATGTAAGTCTGTGAATACGTACCTCTCTAACCACTGCTCTGAGCTGATCCACGAGTTCTTATTTTTATTTCTATAAAACTCACACTCCTTTGTCTCTAAACACCTTCCAATATCTCCCTTAGTTGGCCTCCACATTTCCTTTAGTTGCATATCCTGGTCTCGACAACGAAACCATTTGTTGGCATGCAGTGGGTTGACCTAGGGTTCGATATGAATTTACCATCAAAACCCTTAGATATCGGCCCTTTTGGCATCACCTGCAAGCAAGTGAAGTCTCACCCAAGGTATCTATGGGAACTAAAAGAACCAAATTTCTGCAGTGATGAAGGGATGGGAGGTAGTCCTTATCACCATTCTACTTAGAAATTGTTCATTATTCCATAATTCATGTGTGCATAAACATAATAACATGTAACATATTCATAGTAACAAAACAAATATTATATGTGCAATAGAAAGAACAACAAGCAGATCATAACACATAGACACCATGATTAATTTGGTTCACCCAAGATGGGCTATGTCCACAATGGCCAACTTCTTATTGTATTATTTAGAACATCCATTACAAAATATGTGCATTGCACTCATAAATTATGTCTCTGACATACATAATTACCTTGTCATTCTCCTATCTCTCCATCACTCTTTGCTACTTACTACCTTCACTTAATACTTCTTCCTCCTCCTCTATCCCAAAAACCCTTACATATTTGTACAATTACAATGGGTATTATCCCATATCGATGGACCTAAAATTCCTAACGGCTTCAACAATCGTCCTTCTTTTGCGCGTGTTGATCTCTGAAAGTGCGCCATCTGTCTTTCCTTATTTTTCACGTGCTGTGAAGTTCCCAAAATCATGTCTCAACACCCAGGGTTCATCCAAGTTGATCAACAAAAACCCCAAGTAATCAACATATCAATCCTTAGCCAAAGACTGGAGAAGGTCTTACCCGAGACACCATGAGGATCATAAAGACCATGTGGCCTTGTGTCGATAATGATGAAGGACTAGTTGCACAAAGTTCCATTCCGACTAACATTCAGACAATCCATTGAAGAATACTTAACACTAACAATAAACACACACACACACACACATGTCCAATTGACACATGAGTAACATATCATAAGACCATAATCACTGCAACTTTATTATCTTCATTCCATCACAACAACCATGCATTAAGCAATTCATACATTGACAATAATATAGCCTTTTCCTCTTATACATTTTCCCAATGCTACATTACACAACGCCATGGGATTTATTTAGGCTCTTCAAATGTGATAGACTCATACTTGCAACCGGAGACATTACAAAAAATAGGCTCAAAGTGAGCTTAATAGCACCAATACAACTAATATCACAACAAAAACCAATTGACTAACAAGCTAACTCTCTTTCATATGGCGTTGCTTCCTGGATGTGGAGCTTTGTCTCTTTTAGTTTTATCCCACTTACCCCTCTAACTGTTACTCGCACATGCTTTTGTCACCCACTTGCACTCCATGTCACCTCTTTGGAATCGTGGCAATCTCAACTACCTAATTTTCATCTCATCTTCTTCCTACTCTATGTTCCCTCATGTTTCTTTTAGTAATAATTCGAGGAGATTTGTTGAATATTCTTTTTTTTATTCTGGTGTGCATGTGGTGTCTTCTTGATTTCTGGAACACATCACAAAACTTCGACCAATGCACGTTGGAATAACTCGAATCAGCGTTCATTAACAAAAATTGATCTGATGTGTGTGCCTCTTGTCAACTTTTGCAAAACTACTTCAGCACACATAAAACTAAGATAGGCATGGAAAACTTCATTTGTGTGCATGCGAGATATTTTCCCAAAACTTTGGGTGCCAACAAAGATTTGGGAGGGTCTTTAGTTGAGTTGGAAGGACTATTGGTTCAAAGACACCTACGGCATGGAAGTTTTTTTAGGTGACTCATTCTACTTGGATAAATTTGGATAGTTCATTGGGACATTTTGAGGAGTGTATGTGCATTGGCCACACTCCTCATATATGTTGAGTTGTGTGGATTTGACTTGACAAAAGGAGGCGAGTTGAATAGTTTCCCTAGTTTGGAGGATTGTACAAACAAAAATATTGCAACATGAAGAAATTACTTGGACATGGGAATTTCTCTTTCTTTGGGACAACATGGTTGAGGGTGAAGCATAACCATTCCAAGTCACAGAGGGGTATATGTAACAACATGGTCGGGTGATGAAGTAGTGGAGAAAAGGTAGTTTGAATGTACAATTCTTGGAGCAAATGGGACATTTCATATCTGCAGACATATACGGAAATGAAGAGAATTATTCCAAGGAAGCCAGACTTGTGGACTTCATCGCAAGTTGAGTCACAAGGGTAGAGTTGTTTGGACATGTGGATACATGGTAATTTCCCTAGACTCTTCATAGACTTCGATGTGATGTGGACTATGTCCAACAAATTGGATAATTGTTCCATGAGGTGGAAATGGAGTCAATTTTTTGTGGATGACTTTGTTTTGGGGTGCCTTCATAATGCATCAAGGTGAGGGGTGACCTTTCCTTGGTTTCATATATTTATGCATATAGAATGAATTGTGGAAGGAAGTCAAAGTATGAACACACCACTAGGTTCGAAGTGTAGCACTTAGGCATTGTAGAGGATCTCCTTGACAAAGATTGGACAATGGAAATAGTAGCGAGGAAAGGATGGACACTTTCCTTAGTATTTGAAGTTGGACAGAGTGATGGATGATGCAGATAGAAAAGACTAAGTTCAGGCATGGAGATGCACATTTCAAGAACATGATGTGACAGTTGGACTAGCTACCAAACCAGTGCATGAATTGAGCATGCATTTTGTGGAGACATGGAAGAGTTGGTTGAATTATGCATGCAACACTAATATTAAAATAATTGAACACTTAGGAATATTTTTGAAGTGAAGTGGGCAGTAGTTAGTCATATTAGGAAACGATAGTAGCAATAGAACTGGACAATAGTAAGGTAGCAACATTGCAACAAGATAGTGCAGTAGAGTTGGGAAACTTTCATCCTTGGAGTTGGGTGAAGAGACTATATTGAATTAGGAAAAAAATTATGTAGAGTTGGTTGTAGTGCAGTTGGGTTGATTTGTGGAAACTTGGGGTTTCCACTTTCATAGAATTTGGGGTTTCCAGTTGGCAAGAAACTTGGGGTTTCCACAAGACTTAGTGGTGATGGGGCTATGAGTTTGGGTCGAGACTTGGAGATCATAAATTTTTTGGATGTTTTCAAGGACGAAAATGACTTCATGTGCGGGAGGATGTAAGGTCTTCATCTATAAGTGTGTAAAGACACTCATCTAGATCCTCAAGGAGATGGAACTTGGGGTTGCTTCAACACACAATATTTGCATTATTTGAGAAACTAGGCGCCTTGGGCATGGGAATGCACTAAGGGGATTGCCTAAGTATGAAGTGACCAAGAGAGGGTGCACAGGTCCAAAGAGGTTTGGGTGCGACAATCCCAAGGGACACGTCAGTTGATGGGATCACATGATCGTTTGGGTGCATTGTGTCCATGAAGGGGCACACTCATTCATTTGGGCATGCTGATCTGTGAAGGGGTGTGACACACCCAAAGGATGTGAAAATTCACAATTGTGACCTTTGGAGTCCATATAAGAGAAAAAGGGTGCACAAACAAGGAAGGTAGAGCAAGATCAACTCTGTGATTCCGAGGAAAACATAGACGAAGAGGGGAAAGCTCTCTTAGGGAGCCAAGTTGTTCCACATGGGAGGAATTATGCTACCTTGAGGTAATTTTTTTCACTGAGTTAGGGATACCTTATTTTAGAATGAGTTTAGGGAAGTCTTATCACAAGTATGAATGAGGCATGCTAGGATACAAAACCATATGGCATTATAAAGTCTTGCAACAAAGAAGAGATGTTGAGTCTATGGTGGATGCACGTTTGTGGTGCTCCGTGGAAGTTGTGAAAGATGTTATGATGGATGATTCGTAGTGTGACAAATCTATGTATGGTTGTATTGGTGAGGTGAGGCAATTCATGTGACTTTGCCCAAGTTTTAAACCTAGCTAGTAGTGCTCATATTGTAACAATTTTGCAATAATAAGAATTAGTTAGGTCTTAGGAACGGTTTGTGCCACCTTCACTAGATATGTTTTTCTCTTGTTTTTTTCACAAGTGTTCGCTTCATTTCGTAGATGTATGATTATATATGACTAAGTTTTAAACTTTTAACAATTGTCTAAGTATACAAGAGTTTCACTAGAGTAGGAGTGTTAGTTTCTCGTAGACTAGAACAAAGTATGGCTATATTCTAGGTGAAGAGGTGTAGACTGGATCAAGTATCCTTGGTGTCACCAAGAAGCCAAGTGAGAAAATTCATGGTGTCGCACACCCTTAAGAGGTTCACAATCATAATATTTGTCTAGGCACACTGTGGGGACGTGATAATGTGTATAACTGTTGTATAATTTTGATGGTTTCATTGATCTAACTCTATCATTGATATCATTTTTATTTGAATTCTTTATTGACAACCTTGATTAATACATATTAAAGTGTTGATTTATCCTCATATATACATCAATATATAGACATATAAGTAGAAATATATAAATTGATTCAATTACAACCATGTCGAGATTAGAACACATACCTACATGGCGTTTACTTCTCAAGTAAAGGTCAAGAAAACCACATTTTTCTTGTAGATGAAAAACAAAATTAGTACAAAATTTACAAGTAAGAGAATGAGCACGATTTTTAATATCACTCTTATAAACATAACATGTAATCCTATCTAACCTAACCTGACCTACCCAAATAAGATACCCTTTTATAATGAAACCAACATGTATAAAATACAATTAGTGTTCTCACAATACTCACGTGAGTATTTGAACATTAGTGTTTGTTGGTTTGTTCATTCAATGTGCATTAAGGTTTGAAGAGAAATAGGGTTTTGTTTATTTTTTCGTTCAAGGGAGATTAGCGCTATTTGTTGGTTTGTTCCATTCAATCCCCTCCTTCTCTTGTGAATTTCAATAGTTGAATGGATAAAAATGCTAGTGTTGATGTTATCTACAATGAAATCTCCTTCACCATGATGATTACAACCATAGTTAATAAAACCAACCAATATTAGATGTAATTCATGTAGTGGTAATTCCAAACATTTGACAAAGACTCATTATCTAAAAAAATCATAAATATCCAAAAAAATTGTGAATGAATTTCTAACAAATTCTTGTTATCTAGAAGGGCCTCCTTTTGATATTTATGTCAATTCATCCTAGCTCCTCACCATCACTATTGATCAGAATTATCAGCCATGGCCAATGGGAACACTATACCGAAATAATAACAAACATGCTTTTAAAAGTTGAAAGTAAAAATACATTCGTTATTGGTGGATCTATGAATTCCACCAATGAAATTCTAGCTTCCATCCTTGACACCTTTTTTCTAGGAAACAATTGGAAGAGAATCCTTGGAATATAAATTATCATTCCTAAGAGGATCATAGGTACCCCATGGCATAATTCTTGTCCAATTGTTTGACCAAAATACATTGCTTTGTTAGAGATATCCTAATCGTCACATCCCATTAGTACAAGAGTAAGTTAGGACACATCAAGACCCATCTCAATTGATGATCATGAAATAACTAGTTTAGATTTCGAAGATTATAATATTATGAGGGTTGAATTGTTATATGAAGATATCCACCCACATGATGCACTAGTGGAGAAGCTAATTGTTTATGCTTTAATGATGATGTTTAGTAATATAATAAATTTACTTTTGATAAAGATGCATTATCTTTTGGTAGAAACCATATTTATAAGACCCTCGTAAAAATGCTTTAGTTGATTTTGTTTATTGTGAGATGCACTTTCTTATATACAATAATTTATGATTTAGTATCATTATGACTTGTGTTTAGCTATTCATGAGAACAATAATTACCCTCTTTTATTCATCAACCTTTCCATCATTATCCTTCTCTAAATAGATAACTTTATCATTTTCTTGTTTACTTGTTATCCATTTTTATGCCATTTACCATTCTGGGATATTATTTATTTTGGAGTTGAACTTCTATGTTAAATAAATGATTTTTATTAAAAAGAGGATAATAATGCATGGTCTATGTGTTTGGATCTATGTGTTTGGGGTTGTTAATTACCCTCTTTTCATTTGGTAGATCTATAAGAGGAGGACAACTGAGTAAATTATTGGGATGTGAAGTGAAAATAATTCGATTGATTCCATTGTTGTATTTTATGTTTAAGTGGAACTATTGAAGGTACATGGACCACTTTTGATGGTGGTCATTTTGCAACCAAGGTTACATAAATTGTAGAGGCATGGTCGATGTGCATATTCATTTCCTTTCCCAACATATAATGATTCCACTACCGACAATCCTAGACAATGGAGTAATGTTCCTTGTCATAGGTTGGGTATATGCGAATTGTTTCAAAGAGTGTCTAGTTGAGTGAGAATTGGACTGGAAACATAATATAAGGCTTCTTTATTAAATTTGAGATCTTATTATAGATCTAGGAGACTATGGATTTATGTCGAGTAGAAGCAATGCGTAAAATCATCAAATCCTCTTTTTGTTCCTTCACACCAAAGGACTTGGCTCTACTCTTAATTAAATAACTAAGGGACTAAGAAGTATGAGAGAAACACAACACAAACTTGATGCAAAATATGGAAAGCTCATGAAGCTATGAAAATTCATTGATGTCTTCTTGGATCATTCCAAATGCATGCCATGCTCATCCATGAGGTACCTTGTGTATTTATGTATTTGCATGTCTAATGATCACTTCTCTTAAAAGTTGGCATGTTAATTAAGTCATTGTATAAAGCTCATTAATTTTTAAACATACATTAGATTATTTTCATAGGTTCTAACAAATAAGAAGAAGTTATCAAGTACTGTCGTCAATTAGTGAAAAATGTTGAAAATGCATGTATTCATGAAATTATAAAAACTAACCCTAGTTTTAAAATTTACCACATTATCCACTTGTTTTATATAGAATTTACCACATTTTCCACTTGTTTATAAAGTCTTAGAGTGGAAAATTCATCTATGATCAATAATGATCAATAATGGTGACTTATAAAAATTGTACCACTTGATTGAAAAACATTAAATAAATAATAAAAAAATAGTTATCTATATAATTTAAAGCTCCATATCCTAATGATATAACATTATAGAAAATTAAATTATGATCAAATTAAATACCCCTATATGAACTCATATCCTAATGATATAACATTATAGAAAATTAAATTATGATCAAATTAAATACCCCTATATGAACTCATGTAATGCTTAGGAGTGTTATACAACCATGTAATGCTTAGGAGTGTTATACAACTGCAAAATAATTGGTGTATGGCTATAAAATATTTTCCATGTCATCTTTATGAACATTGTTGGTGAATTAGTAAATCCAAAAAACATGACTAACCATTACAAAAGACATTCATTAGGGCGATGGTTGTCTTGACATTCATTAGGGTGATGGTTGTCTTCCACATATTAGTATCAAAAGCTAACTACAAAGTTTATAGCCAAAAATGTAGTATCAATATCATTTCTAAGATGCCCCTACATGGCACTTAGAGCATCCTAGAAAATGTTAGTATCAATATCATTTATAAGATAGCCCTACATGGCACTTAGAGCATGGGGAAGCACTAATGTAGTAAGATTAAGAATCATAACTCAAAGAAATCCATATTATTATTAGGGAGGATGGTACCACTTCAAAGGAAGATTTGCACTTTAATTTTAATTTTTGAATTTATAAAGCTTATTTGTGGGTATGGAGGAATGCATGTACAGCTTGAGTGGGTCTAATCGTTAAGAACATGTGTTTCCTCTTAAAAAGTCACAAGTTCAAATTACTGAGCGGAGGGGGATCCTTGTCCCACAAACAAGGGGTCTCATACACCAATTTAATATGGCTTGGCCGTAACCTTTAAAAATAGATTATTATTATTATTATTCAAATTTTTAATAAAAAAAATATAGAATAAAAAATGAAAGTATCCAACCTGAAACTCTCGAGTAAAACTTAAAACTGCTACTAATTTTGGTTTTCAAGTAGTGATTCTCAACGTCCCTTGTTTGCATGTAGACCTTGC
>JASDQU011506360.1:23017-42403 GCA_032191745.1 Picea mariana | reverse complement strand
CTACAGAATTCTAATGACAAGTACAAGAAGCGCCATGATCAACATCGGATGCCACATAAGTTTCAGGTGGGTGACAAAGTTTGGTTACACTTGCAGAAAGAACGCCTTACAGGAACCCATAGAAAGTTTCACCCAATCCATTATGGGTCGTACACCATCACCAAGGTTGTGGGGGATAATTCTTTTGAGCTCAACATTCCTCCTTTCGTTGCCTTGCACCCAGTGTTCAACGTGGATCTCCTTTGCTCTTATTTCCCACCATTATTGGACACCTCAGACGTAGCAGAACAGTTGACACCAACAGAGCCCAACCCCGAATCCATACAACAGGAATCCAGTGATCATATTGTGGACACACAGATCAAGGGCACTCGACAGTAAAGGATCTAGCTTTATCGAGTCATCAAAGCAGGGCAACTCCTGCACCAAGGCAAGTGGCTCACCCAGGGCCAAATTCAGCAGATATTTCCTCATATGATGGGGGAACTCAACGCAATGGAGACCATTGTTTCCTAAGGAGGGATGATTGATCCAGGTGGATATCGGTGGCCACCCACCTTTTCCAACTGGCTCAAAACAATTTTCTGGCAATTTACTATTTTTAGCAGTTTTAACTTTCGGGGCCATTTTGAGGGCCTAAATGAAGGTTTTTCGGGATCGAGATTCTCAATGATAGTTGAAGGCATGATTGAGCCCCAAAATGAATCTCCTCGATGATACCTTTCCAACGGGCTATCATACGCCTAAAATGAAGTTCGTATGGAAAAATTATGACCCCACGAAGTTGATGTACTAACTTACCCAGATGGGGCCCACATGACTTTTGGCGCTTCATCTCCTAGGGTTAGTTTTTTGGATGTCTAGGGTTTTTAGTATTCCTGTTTATTGTAAAAAGGCCTTTAGAGCCTCATTGTAATCATCTTCTTGTGAATGAGTGCAGCCGTCACATCTCTTCTCAGAGATAAGCCGCCACCATTCCAACAAGCTTGTTTTCGTTGCATTTTACAGTTTCAACATATTTCCCTATTGAACAGAAAACCAGTTTTATTGTATCTCTGTTATTTTGTGTTAAGCACCTATTAATAATTTGTAGTCATTTCATTATGCTCATAAAATCCGGATCATTGGGGGAGTAAACTCTTTTACTCCCCAAGGAAAGCAAAGCTAACTAGGAAGTACTAGGAGGGTGTAAACCCTTTTACCTCTCCTAGTAAAACCTTATGCAACAAAATATTCCAAGACAAAAATTATGGATATGGTGGGGTTTCAAAACGTTATACTCCCCAAGAATTCTAGCAAATCACACTTGTAACCAAGCAATGAAACAATAATAAGATAGATTCCTTACCTAGTCCAAGCAACAAAGAGATAAACCTTAGAATCCACCACAAATGCAAGAGAATAGCTCCAAGAGAGGTAGAAAACTACTTCTTCCACCAATAGCAAAAAGAAACCATAATAAGAGAACAAGAGAGAGAGATTTCCCAAAGAGGGTGCAAATTTCAGCTAGGAGACCTCTCACAATGGGAGAGTTATGATGAAAAATGAAATAGAGATGATCATTATTTATACAAATCCTCTAAACATAGTTTGTCCACAAAACTTAGGGTAAAACACAATATAAGGGGTCAACAACCCTTATATTTCCCCTTTACACAAATATTATTATTTAATTCATATTTTGCACATAAAAGAAACCCTAGAAAAATGGCATCACCTTCATTTTGGGAAACATTTGGAACATTTGGTCAAGTCGTTGGGTTGGAGAAGGAAAGGCTAGGCCTTCAAAGGCCAATAGTCCTCAACCAAAGCGTTCCTTCCATGATCCACATTCCTCTTCCTCCAAAATTTGACAAGTGTCCATCATCACCACCAAACCCTAGACCTAGGTGACGTCGAGCCCCCAAAAGGTGACATTTTTCCCCTTTCAAGCAAGTCATTTGACATGTAGGGGATGGGAAAGATCCTCCAAGGTGTCCTCTAGGCCTCCAAATGCATGTCATTTTCATCTAGAGTGCGGGTTATTGACATCCAACAGATGTTATGATACCTTGGAGGAAACGAGTGTCGCAAGTAAGCAAAACTAGTTCCAACAATGGAACATACCTATGCTCAATGCAGGGAAGTGCATGCGGGAGATGGACACTCGAGGGAATGTTCCCTCCTAGGTATAGGGTGTCAAATTGCGAAGGATATAAACAAGGCTCTGCTTGGTTGAGGATGCAAACTGTTGAGGCAAATGATTTATAACGCAAAGCGAGAACCGACTATAGGCTCAATACTGCAAGCAGGGACATGAGATGCAATCACAACTTAACGCCAAAAATTGTCATTTTTTATGTATTTTAGTCTACTTGGTGTGGAAAAGGGATAAATTTGTGCCAAATAGATGTCTTTTCAAAACCAATTTACGAGTGTGAAAAAGACAAGTCCACTCAACGATCTTTTCACTTTTTGGTAACGAGTCGGAAACGAGCTTAACTGAGACTCATGATCTTTCAAATCCAATTTAACGAGTGTGAAAGGGTCAAATCACTAGGCAAATTCTCTTTTTGACGAGTCGGAAAAGAGCTTAACTAAGACTCGTGGACACTGTTCTAATCAGTATGTAAGGGGGGAGGGCAATGCTCCCATATCGACCTTCTGCGGAAAGTCAATATCTTATGAATAGACAACAAAATCTTGGGAAAACCCAAAGCTCTCCAAGTCGAGGAAGATAAAGCACTAACTAAGTATATAGTCTATGTGATAGATCGAACAATGTCTCTTAATGGGAAGGACATAGGCGAGGGTATTGGATACCCCATAGGACTATCCCAGTTGAAGGTGATCTCAAAACCATGAGGGAGAGGACTTGGTGAAAGGAAAATTCTCTCTCGTTCAGAAGGTGCGGGGTTAGGAATACTGACAACGTGATTGAAGGATGCATCACTCTCTTCAGGGAGAGTAGGATTGAGAAAGGATTTCACTGGCATGACCACTTCTTCAATTATAGGTTGAAGAGGATGCATAATGGCAGGGATAGGAGACACGTCACTCTACGACCTTGGCCTCAATATGAGGATTCTATACATCGACGAGTTTAGGGGACGACAAGATTTCTGTCAAAAATTCAGCTGCAAAACACAACCTGGGCGCCTCTTCCCTTCACTTGGCATCCCTCATGTGCGACCTTGGCCTCAAGATGAGGATTTTGTGTCGGTGTGCTTACCTATGTGATTGCCAAGGAAATAAGTGTAAGTTAGGACTTGCCTAGGACGTGGGCATCGATCTTCTTGAATATCAACCGTGGAGTGAAGCTCTGCTCTATTTTAAGCGGGTCATTGGAGCTCGCTTTTCCACTTGCTCATGACTAGATCGATCCAGGTCCTCGTATTTGCAAGTATATTCAACTGTGGAGCGAAGCTTTACTCTATTTTAAGCAGGTCATTCTGGAGCAAATGCTAGAAATGTTAAAAAAAATTAATCGCTTTTTCCTTCTCCCATGTGGGTATTCAGGAATTGCAAAAAGAGACATTGATGCCTTCGCCCACCATATCGAACCAAACCCCTTCGATATGGCCTCCCATTTTCCATCCTCAATTCCTCTATGTGTCAGTTCTTTCTCTCTATGCAATTCATCATAGTGCCAGTTCTTTCTCTCTATGAACGAACTAGAAGAATAGGAGGCATATCAACCCATCAGCTAACAAGATATTCCCATTTAGCCAGTCAACCAACCATCCTTGACTCTATCAAAGCTTCTCAGGAGAATGTTACTTGCTTTGAATGCACACTGGGTCTACTAGCATACTTTTCCGCTGCAATATGATGAATTGTTGGAAACATAAATGACAATGCATTTAAAACAAATCTACATTGGTTTGAAAATGGACACCATGATGCATAATAGAACGATTGTTGCTACCACTTCATAGTGCAGCTACGAGCGGAGTGGAATAGTGAACCGCGACCGAAATCTAACTTATGGGTAGGCTTCTCTAGCTTGCTAGCTTGAATGGGGGAAGGTTGCTTTGATGATTGACAATTCACGGATAGATAGATCCCTATCGGAGTGTCGTGCTCAGCAGGCCGAACTAGTAACTTTTTGCAAGGACGGACCGTTCTCATGAACTGTGGTTCAGTGTATCTCGACCCCTGGAGTGGATCTAGAGGTTACGTAACCTTCATACCATCAGCTTCAAAGGTCACTATAGAATATCTAATGTGACCTTATTGCGCAATAAAATTCTTATTACCATTTTTTTTGTCTCCAACAACTCGACTCACAAGAACACCAGAGTTCACGACAAGAGATCTCCCACAATTTGCTTAAGACTTCGTCCATTAACAATCTTTGGTTATTTTCCACTAGTCCGATACATGGCATTGATGCTTGGTAGACTGTCGAATTTTTCATGACAAATGGTGATCGAATTTAATGCTGGATTTGCAGTGTTGGCAGTCTTCGACATTTGGGTGCTTTAGGGTTTTCCTCAGGCATATTAGGGTTTGACAAAGTTATTGCTGCGTTTTTTTTTTAACATTTGTTTGTCGCCTCCTTTGGACAACTGGGTTAACTCCTTGTTTTGTCAAATCCCGAAATGCCTTACATCAACCATTAATTCTTTCGCGCATGGATTTCTTACACTTGGCACCGTGCTCGCTTCTTTGTGCGCTAACTTGTGTTGAGTGCTTGGTGTGACTTGGCATATGATGAATGTTAGGCCCTCAGTTGTGAACTTCAAAAATTGGAGATTGGGCTTCGTGAGTGGAGGATCTTATCATTATAAATACTCTATTAGACTATATTAATCATCTTAGTATAATGAATATCTTATACTTATTTTATACTTAACTAGAACTATAACTAAGTTTATCTAATAACTCAAACTATACTTGACTCCTCGAACTAAACTGAACTAACTCTAACTAAATTGAACTCCTATAACTCAACCTAGCTAAGGAATTCTAAGAAATCTATCCCATAAGCCTAATCATAAGTCTGGGAACTTATTGCTTTCAAATTGTTAACAGGAACTTGTTGTTGGGCAACTCCCCTTGTTTCAATTATATAAGTAGATTCTATTATCGTATTGGTTTTCTTTTGAGATGTGTTTATGGTGGCTATGGTAGTGCTTTAATTTTATAATGATGTGAATGTATCAACGCGCATATAAAATGATATTGCATTTTATTTTGGTTCCACATTTGATCCGAATGTTAATGTTGCTATGGTTTCATTCCAAATTATTACTTTAACGATAATCGAATGAAAATGAAAAGTATTTTGTTCATTCTTGCATGTACAATGTGTATTCTATCGAGACACGAAGAAGTGAGCAAAAGAGAAGCACAACGATTTTAATATAGCACTAACAATGTTAAAGTTTTTTAGGGTAAGTTAACTTATTGTTCACTATTAATTCACCATGTTATTCATGGTCTGCCCACGACATGAATCTATTTCACATTTTCACAACCCAGTTCCCTCAAAAGTGGGGTGGGGACTTCCTACTCAAGATTTTTATTTAACACATGTTCAACAATAATGTTAATTTTAAAGTTTAATATTTATTAAATTTTTAATTTTAATAATTATTATGTTAAGTATTTATATATGGTGAAAATTGTAATAATTATAATTTTAAATAATTAATTATTATTAAAAAAGTAATTATTAATATGATGATGGTTTTAATTGTTTTTTGAAATTAATAAGGTTTATCAAAAAATAAAGGTGATTAGATTATATATTTTTTATATTGTCATTTTTATATTTGAACATGGTGTGAATGAAAGTATCAAAGTTATTAAGATAATTGTAAGTGAAAAAGCTTTAAAGAATAATTTCATTAATATAAAATTGGGTAAAGTTATGTCTTATATTATTAAGTATAGAGCAAGTTAAAATCATACGATGATCATCCTCAACATCCTTATATCACACATTTTACTAATGAGTTCATCTCAAGGTGTTTTTATAATCTAAATATTTAATCATGGATTTAGTCTCCATTAACTACATTCAACTTCAATCACGAAAAAAAAGAGCATTGCATTTAATTTTAAAATTATAAATTACAAAGTGTTTTTTGATTTGTTCAATTATGTTCCAAATCTCACAAGGGATGTCATAAGCCTAAACTTCACACCCATAAAGAATCATTGTGATAACTAAAGTGTATTTTCTTATCCTAGTCCTAGAGATCAACATTTCTACATATGTTTTTGATATAGACTTTCCAACCACCACTGATGATTCTATTCTCGACATTATGGTTTTGGTTTAAATGGAAATTAAAATTGATACTTAAATACGTGTAACACAACACCACTTCAAAGATTTTATCACCATAAAAAAATGAAGTATAATTTTTTTTTAATTAGTTATTATAATCTTAATTTTATTAGTAATCTCATAACTTTTGAAGAATTCTTGAAAAATTTGAATTGTTTATAGAGATCTTCAATAGTTTTTGCAAAGAGAATACTATCATCAACTTATAAAGAAGGATGACAGTGAGTCATGACATGTTAACACTCGTGTGTCTTTCTTCTTTTAAATATTGTTCAATTTTATGTATATAAATATTAAAAAGAGTGAGGAAAAAAAACGCCATTACTTATACCAATTAATTTCTATTAACTACTCATTATTACATTTAATCTTAATATAACATTTTTAATCAAATTTAATTACAATAATATGAGTTGTTACTATTGTTTTGAAGCACACAAAATAAATAGACAATAACATTTAAAAAAAAATTGTTTTTTACAATCACCATCCTTAAAAAAAAAACAAAAACAAACATTGATTGATTTATAATATGGATAACTATAAAAAGCACATCACTTATAATAAAATTAAAAACTACTCATACAAAGGAGGGACACCTTATAAAGTTTAATGTTAAATGGTGTTTTGAATTTTTTTTTGGATTTAAACGTAAAATTCACATAAAATAATAAAAACATCAAACAATTTAACACATACTAAGAAATTGATTTTTTCGTATATAATATCTTTTCACCAAACAATGTCAATTTATAATGGAATTGTTTAAAAACAAAAAAAAAAAAATTGTATATATACTTTTTGTTTATTTCTTATTACATTTTTATAATATAATATTAAAATCATATAATTTTTTTTTAATTTCTTTTCCACTTTTATAAGATAAAAATCGTGTAACTATGAAAAATGATATTTTTAAAATAGTTAGATGCATTATTTATTTTTATTTTTTTTCAATTATCACACGAGATGACTTCCCCATTCAACATAACATGAATAATATTTTGAAACAAAGGTTATAATGGTCACCTTCACCTGCCTTGGTTGGGTACAAGTATTATTAATTTTTGTCGTGTTTTGGTTTTTTTCCAGTTTGCAAGAAATCCGGTCATACATTGTTGGATTTGCATATTAGAGTGGTTAAGTTTGTACAATCTGAGTGCCCTAGGGGTTTTTCAGCATGTTGAATCTATTTATGCATTCATAAATGCAATTTAAACAACAAAAACTTCGATTTATTCCAGTGAAAATACCAAAACATGGAACGTTTAGACAACACCTTAATTTTTGTCCAACAACTTCTACTACCACATACTATTAATTTTTGTCCAACAACTTTGGAATCACTCTACATATATGTAGAGGTACTATTTGTTATATCTGTGGATGTGAATAATTAATACTATGTAGTTTTATACACTCTATGCTATTGACATGTAAATAATTAGTACCAGGTAGTTCTATAATCTCTATGTTATCGAAAACACATAGGCCTAAATCATTTGTAAGTGGATCACACACTTCACACTAGAGAAGCCATTCTCTACACACTTAAGGACTATTTGGTTATGGATTAAAATAGACTGAAGCAACAAGCTAATGAGCACCACTCAGAGCATTCCTTTGCAGAAGAGAATCATGTGTTTATTGACCTTGAACCCTGTAAACAAGCACCCCTCAAAGATAAAATCCACCAAAAATTAGCACCAAAGTTATATGGACCCTATACAATCATCTAATGCATTAGACAAGTGGCCTAGAAACTGGCTCTTCTAGCACACTCCAAGATTCATCTAGTCTTTCATGTGACTTGTTTGAATAAGGTAGTCGGATTGAATTTCGAGGTGCAAACTAACTTACTAGAACTTGTTGAAGAATGCTCCATACGGCTCTAACTAAAATTTGTAGTTCATTGGATTGAGAAAGTGTCCATTGCACCAATGCACAGTCCAAAAAGTACTAATAAAGTGGAAAGATATGCAAGCAGAAGATGCCACATGGGAACCAACAATAATTCTACAATGATTTCCCCACCTCCAACCGTGAGGGAAAAATAACTTTTGAAGGGGGAGACCATGTTAGGGTCTTACCGTAACCTCCCTACTTTAGGTTACTCTAGAGTGAGTCAATTAATGTACGTGGCCATTTTCTTTGAATAAGGTCCATTATTTAGTAATGAATAGTTATTCAATGTGAAAGGGTCATCTTTACTAAACAAGGCCCACTAGGTAGTCAGTAGTCATTAATGACGGGACCACGAGTAGTTAGAGTTTTGCTATTGTGACTCTATTTAAACAACTAGGTGGCTATGAAATGTTTTTGTTCAATATTGTTGTGTTTGGAGCTCTACTTAGTGAAGTGTCACCCCACGTTAAAGGAGAAAGTGAACATTGCTTCCTTTCTTGTGATAATCATTAATATAAAGGTATCTTTTACATATTTCACCTTGTTTGTCTCTTATATCTAGTTTTAATTTATTTATAATATTTGTATACTTAATTTGTATTTTTAAGTCTATGGATTAAGTAACACTACTTTAATTGATCTAGGCTTATGGGAATTTTATTTGGTTTCTTTTTATGTTTTTTCTCAAAAGTGATGATATTGATGACAATAGATGATTTATGTTAAAATGGGAAAGAATTCATGCTCTTCACAAAATTCATATGATGGCAATTGATTTTGTTGTTATTCTTATTTCAATTATATATGTAGATTCTATTATGGCATTGATTTTCTTTTGAGATGTGTTAATGGTGTCTATGGTAGTGCTTTCATTTTATAATGATGTGAATGTAGTGAATGTATCAATGTGCATTTAAAATGATATTGCATTGTATTTTGGTTATGTTGGAATACTGAGAGGGGGGGTGAATCAATAATAGATATTTTTAGTCCTTTTTAACCATAGTATGCAAGTCTTATTTATCTTTAAGATCAATATAACATTGTCATCCAATAAGTGCAGAGTAAGTAAACCATGAACAATGAACAATCATACACATACACAGTACACCAGTATTTTTACGTGGTAACCCAATGCGGGAGAAAACCATGTAATGAATTTTCTTATATGTATTTAATAATTAAATTCATTGGAAACACCAACTTCCTTTGTTCTCCAACTACAACTAGAAGGAGCCTCTAACCCCCTATATTTTCAGGCTACAACCTGAGGGAAGCTCCAACTCCCCAATTCTCTGGCTACAATCAAAAGGAGGCTACAACCCCCTATGTTCTTCGGCTACAAACAAAAGGTGGTTACAACCACTTATTCTTGCCCCATCCTACCGCCCTGAAATATAAGTAAGATGATAAAACCATTGTCACACTGTCACTGTGAGATATACTACTGTAAACATGTACCAACATGTACCACTGACCTGTAGCCAACCTGTACCACTGCCATGTAATAAACTTGTACATGTACTCAGCCTATACCAACCATAAACAACAGATACATGACCTATCTATTCTACAGTGTGCATATGTACGCGCCATATCTATACTACAACCCCTGTATGTACACGACCTATCTGTACTATAGCCTATGTATGTCTTCTGAAACAAGGTTTTCCACTTTAGCTTAAACTCAAACACTTTGTTGTCTCTTGTCAACTCAACCTGTAACCTGTCACTATGTGTAACCTTTTGTTGTGCCATGTGCATACATCTTTATACATATATCCCTTAACCAAATGTATCTATATCTCTCTAGTCATGTGCCATACAAGTATAATCAAGAACAAGTATAATGACCCTCACATGGACTAGACATCAAACCATTTATGATATACAACCTCTCAATACATCAACCACTTCACAAGTACAACCTCTCAACAATGTACCACATAAATACTTAACCATATGCTAAGAAATACAAGATGTGCCTCAACCCTAACAAGATGTATCAATGATGAATATTGATTATACCACCATTGTATTTATGTAGAAATGACTTATATAGAAAGTCCCATGCAACCAATAATATCTCTAGGGAAAATCCTCAAACCCCCATAACCATTTCTCACATAGACAACAAAATTCAACTACTCATAGAAATAAGACATACCTTTTGAACTAGTAGATAAAGCTGATGTACCTGATCATTGTAGACCTTCCTAGGAGTTTGATTTCAGACTCTAGAGACCCGTCATCTTGATCTTCTCAATTTTTATGGATTTACCCTCATGTACGCCCCCTGTTATACTGTTATCCCATGTACATACACACCCTCCCACGTACATACTGTGTACACCTAAAAAACTAGGGTTTTTTCAGTATTTTCTATAATTCTGAAACTTTCGTTGTCAACCCTTCGTGCTACCTCAGACTTGTGCAACTTCAGATGTACCAATGAGTACCTACAATAAACCTTACATAATAATAGATATTCAATGTGCTCAATAGGTGCTAATAGGAGATCCTTTCTCTCTTATTTATACTTTCATGTAGCTTCCTCAAGGGGTTGCCTTCTAACCAACTTAACCCAATTTCCTTGTTTTAGGGCTAACCCACTTCTAACCACTTGTCCACTTCTAGCCCACTTTGCTACAAATAGTAAGTTCCCCACTTCTAGTTGAAACTAACTTATTTTTAATTATTTTCTTATTGCAACAACTTAACCCATGATTAACTCTTAGTTTCACCCACTTGACAAGTCAATTTCTTCTAGGGGCTTCTAGAATAACTTGACTTCTTTGACCTTCTAGATAACTCATGGGGGTTCTCTAACTTCACAAGGCCATAAATCTCTAACCGTGAGGAGTTACGTGACATTACACATATCACCGGAAATGGCATGGAATGTATTATCCATCTAGAATAGTTTTACCTGCAAGCATACTAGCCTTCATACCATTATACATCAAATTTTTTTTAATACTCTAACCATATTGTTGGGGCTACCAGACTTGCTTCAAGGTTTGACATCAATGAAAACCAACCCAATTAATCAACAATCTCCCCCTTTGGCATTGATGGCAACACTCTGATGCAACACAGAATTCACATCGCTCATGCTCCCCCTGTGACCATTTCTCCTCCTAGAGGCATGCCTTTTTGATTTCTCTCTAAGAATCAACTCTCTGTCCTGCATCTGATGAATCTCTCCCCCTTTCACATCAATGGAAAAGGTAACTTCTTGTTTGGGGTTGATCCCCCTAACTAAACTATCCTTGGGGTTGCTTCCATTGACTAAACTCTTCCTAAACTTTCTCCCCCAACCTAAACTATCCTCTGTATGGTTATTCCTCGTGTAGATCTAAGACATATAAGATAAGTATTCAAAAAAATTCATTTTGGAGTAGAAATTACTCTGAGTCTCTGGCGAAGATACTTAAAGGATTCCCTTGGAAGCAGTTTTGTGAAGATACATGCAACATGTTCCTTTGTTCCCACGTATTCAACTTTGATGTTCTTCTCTGCAACCTATTCTCGTAGAAAGTGATACTTGATTGGAATATGTGTAATGTCCCCAACCACCAACAGGTTGGGCAAAATCACTTTGGGAAGTCTCTCTTAGCTCCAATACCAATTTTATACATTTATGTGCACCTATCTATCTCAGATTAACAGTTACAACACTATCTTCATGCCACTTATTCATGCGGAAAGTAATACTAAACATTATGTCTCTATAAGCATACATACGACATATTCTAACCATACATAAATTAATGTAGAATTAACAGTAAGCCTACACATACAACATATATGATTTATGTAGGCATTTCTCATCAAGTTATAAAACATGTACAATTACACCACATACAATCAACATAGATTTGGTACTTATATTCTATTAGATGACCACCAATTGCATGCAAACCTTCCATGAACCTACCAGCCTTAGACCATCCTGCTCATCACGCTCAGCAGTGGGTCACCCCCGAGTTGGGACTAAACTCCACCTAGGGAAAATGAATCCTAGACTAGGCCAAGGTTACAGAAAACTGTACAGTACAACTAGAAGGATTCTCTCCAAGAGCCTACTTACGCCCACTACTCATGAACTCACATTCCCCACATGCCTGTTCCACCCCAGGAATATGCACCTTCACCATTCCACAGTCCATCAGTTGCTCCACTTCCCTTTCAGGGTCTCGAAAACAGGCTGGATCAGGAATTCTCAAAGCTCCGTAGTTGGTGTTGGACTCTCTCCAGGAGAAAATCACTTCCCAACAAACTCTCTCACCTAGAGAGAGCTACTCACAAGCCTGACAACCTGTCTCTTCAACCATGGGCCTGCCAACCCGCTTCTTCAACTAGCTTCAACTCAATTCCAGCAAGTGAGGACAATATCAAGGCTCAATATAGATCAGGGGATGGTAGCAACCACAATTCGATAGGGTACAACATGGCTCTGGCAAGTACAAATATGTTGTGCTTCATAGGAAAGCACAGGTCAGCTTCACAGGTTACTGGTTACAGAGGTGCGTGAAATATGCAGGGGTCGATGATGGAGGCCAAATGATTTAGGAGAAGGATGGGAGAATGGGGATTGAACCCCCCCAATGATTTGACTTTCCAGCTTTAACTTCATGCGCCCAGGTCGACACCTATCTTCCTGGAGCTGCATGCACTACATTTAGCACTCATTCCCTTTCTGAGGAACTTAGGATAACTAGGTTTATTTTTCCCACTTTAGTATTTTCATTTTCAGGAATATATTATAATATTCCCTTGGGTCAATCCCTCTATCTTATCCCCTCTTTCCTAGCCTCTTAGTCCCATCCCTTTCCCTACCTAGTGGATTTTATTCCCCCGTCACTCTTTCTTCGTGGTCAATCTACACGCAGCGATGTATAATTTTTATTAATAATATGCACAATTACATATACAAAAATCAGGCTTATTGGCCTTAGCATCTAGTTTCTTTGGCCTATAACACATAATCCTACCATCTTATCAACACTCGGCTCACCAGCCTACAAACATCAATACATTTCACAGGGGATCGACCTGGGGTATTACAATCCCCTCCCCTTATTTTTGCACTAACCTCAGTGCAACTCATTTACATAGTATCAACAAGATTGTCAAAATCTTCAAAAAGATGTGGGTACTCTGCCCGCATAGCATCTTCATGCTCCCATGTTGCGTCCTCAGGACCATACTAGGTCCACTGAACTTTTACAAACCCTATGGCTTGATTCCATAGCTGCTTACTTTTCCTGACCAATATACACACCGAATGCACCCGAAAAGCTCTTTCTTGCTCCACTTGAATCACATTCCAATTGATAGCATGATTAGCATCAGATATATATTTCTTAAGAAATGACACATGAAACACATTATGTATAGACATATATGCAGGTAATGCAAGCATATATGCTACTAGACCAATCCTCTCTAGGATTTAAAACGGTCCACAATATCTAGCTGCCAGCTTTGAACAATTCCCCAACTTAAAGGAGTTTTTGTTGGCTTTCACTTTCAAAAATACATGATCCCCCGCTTTAAATTCTCTGTGAGTTCTGTTCTTATTAGCATAGATTTTCTGCCTATCCTGGTTAGCCTTCAAATTCTTCTTAATCTTCAGCATTTGTTCTTCCATTTCCTTGAGAATCTTTGACCCAACCACTTCCCTATCAGTTGGGTTGTCCCAGCTTACTAGGGTGTTTCACTTTCTTCCATAAAGTGCTTCAAATGGGCTCATCTTCAGTGATGCTTGATACGCATTGTTGTAAGAAAATTCTACCAAGTGTAGATAATCCTCCCATTTAGATGTTCTTTCCATCACATGCATCCTTAGCATGTATTCTATCACTTGGTTCGCCCTTTCTGTTTGCCCATCAGACTTAGGATGATAGGTTGTGCTGAAGTTCAGGTTCGTTCTGAACCCCTTGAATAACCCTTTCCAAAACTTTGAGGTAAATTTCGGGTCTCCGTCAGACACAATTGTCTTGGGTATGCCATGCAATCGTGCTACTTCCCTCATATAGATATCAACAACATTAGTTTCCTTGTGATTAGTCTTCAATGGAATAAAATTGGAAGCTTTAGTAGGCTTATCCACCACCACCATGATGGAATCATGTTGCTTGTTTGTTTTGGGTAATTCTGTGATGAAATCCATTGTCACCACTTCCCACTTCCACTCAGGAATGGGTAATGGTTGTAGAAAACTAGTTGGGTGTCTATGCTCAACCCTTACCCTTTGACATTCTAAGCATTTAGCTACGTATTCAAAAATCTTCTGCTTCATGCCTGGCCAATAATATTGGCTCTTGACTACTAAAATTGTTTTCTAATATCCTGGGTGTCCTGCATAAGGCACATTTTATGCATCTATTTTAAAATCGCACTCCTCAATTCCTAAGAATTTGGTACATAGACTCTGTTTTTGTACCTAAGGATTCCATAAATTCCCAATTCATAATCTTCAACTTTCTACTGCATTTTACCTTGCTGCAATTTTGTTACTAATTCCATGTACTACAAATCTGAATTTGCAGCCTCATAATTCTACCTTGAAGATTCATCTGATACATGTTAATGTTTGTAGCATGCATTTCATGCAATCTCCCGTTGAATGCATCAACCACATTTTTCTCCTTTCCTTTGATGTGCTTGATATCAAAGTCATACTCATAGATGAATTCCAACCACCTACTCTGCCTAACATTCAGAGTTGGTTGATCAAACAGATATTTCAGATCATTATGGTTTGTCCTCGGCTAAAACCTATTTCCCATGAGGTAGTTCATCCACTTCTTCAAGGCGTGCACTATGGAATCCAACTCCAAATCATGAGTGGCATAGAGTCTTTCATGCTCCTTCAACTTCCTCGATTCATAACATACCACAAATCCATTTTGACTGAGGACTACACCAAGTCCTTCTTTACATGCATCTGTGCATACAATGAAGTCTTCATTTGGATTTTCAATCCTCAGAATTGGAGCACTGGTTAACAATTGCTTCAATTGTTGAAAGCTTCTTTCACATTCTTCTGTCCATTGAAATTTCTTCCCCTTCCTTTGCAAGGAAGTGATGGGGTGAGCTATTCTTGAAAACCCTGCAATGAACCTTCTGTAATAGCCAGCCAGACCCATGAAGGATCTGAATTCTGTCACATTATTTGGCACTGACCATTCTCTAATGGCTTCTATCTTCTTAGGATCCACTGCTATCCCATCCTTTGAAATGATATTCCCCAAGTAGTGAATTATGTTTTGATAAAATGAGAACTTGCTCAATCTGACATACAATTGATGTTTTCTTAGCACTTGCAACACCATCTTCAAATGATGCTCGTGCTCTTCCTATAATCTGGAATATACAAGGATGTCATCTAGAAAGACAATGACAAACTTGTCCAAATATTCCCTGAAAACACCATTGATTAAGCACATAAAAACAATGGGTGCATTTGATAACCCAAATGGAACCACTATGAACTCATAATGACCATACCTTGTTTTGAAGGCGGTCTTGTTGATGTATTCCTCTTTAATCCTTACCAAATGGTATCCTGACCTGAGATCTATCTTCGAAAATATCTTTTCATCCTTCAATTGATCAAAGAATAATCAATCCTTGGTAAATAATACTTGTTCTTTATAGTCACTTTGTTCAACTGTCTAAAATCAATGCACGATCTCATTGTTCAATCTTTCATTTTTACAAACAAGACTGAGGAACCCCAAGGTGATACACTTGGGCGTATATACCCCTTCTTCAGAAGCTCTTCAAGCTGCATTTGTAGTTCCTTCAACTCTGGTGTACTCATTATGTAAGGAGTCTTTGACACTAGCACTGCTCCAGGCATCAAGTTTATGGAGAAATCAATATCTCTTTTTGGAGGTAGTCTTGGTACCTCCTTGAACACGTCTTCAAAATCTTCCAGGACTGCATAATCCTCCATATTTTACACCTTATCCTTAGATGATTTCTCCATATGGGCTACAAATAATTGACAGCCTTTCCTGTAGCATTTCTTCAGCAGCATGGCTGAAATTTCTCAGACAACAACTATCCTGGATTCCTTGGAATTTCTTTAGGTTCCCTTCCTCATCCAAGTAAGTAAATTCCTTTTGATGACAGCCCATGATAGCATGGTGTGGATCTAACCAATCCATCCCAATTAGATAGTCATAGGAACCTAAAGGCAAGATGTTCAAATCTGCCCTTGTGCTCAGTCCATTCATGTCCATAAGACATGACTTAACCATTTCAATAACTTTTCTTTTGGGTCATGTAGCCAGCTGCACCAACCAATATTTTCCATGTTTTTTTCTTGGCAAAATCAAACTTCCCACCATCTTAGGATCTATATAACTATGACTAGCCCCCGAATCAAATAAAATATAAATGGTGTGGTTGTTGATCATACCTTCCACTTCAATCATATGTGACTGATATTCTATCTGCTTGTTGTCCATGATGCATAGATCTTGGGTACATTTCTACTCATGTCCTCCATTGTTTCTGCTTGTTGAACATTGTGGACATCTCTCACCTTGCCATTTTTGTGAGGACAATCTCTATACTTGTGGTCTCACTGACAACCCCAACATTGAATGAGTGTCTTCCTTGGCCTTTGTCCCCTTACCTCATCCATTCTATGTGTTAAGCCCTAATATTGGCTCATTACCCCTTAATTGAGGCATATTACAATAGTAATGTTATTTTATTTATGTTGTCTTTATTCCATTAGTTGTAATTATACCTCCTAGTCTCCTATATATACCAAGGAAACATTTTCATTTGGAGTCATCTTGTACTTGAACATTTATGTGGGGTAAAAGGAAGTTTCCCCCTTGAAGAGGCTTATTATATGAAATTATCTTTTTTTCAAGGCGTTGAGTACTTATTCTGAGGTTTTTCTATGCTATATGCATATTTGGTTCTTAACATATGGTATCAGAGCTCAAGGTCTTGGGGTTTCGCTGCTACATCTGAGGCACCTTGGAATTTTTTCTATAACTTTTTTTCTACAATATTTCAAAAGAAACTGCTTGGAGGATATTTAGTAGACAGATCAAGGTACTTTGGGTTAAAATTTCAGCTCATGAGGCTTTATACTTTTGGAGATATAGCCTATGTAATATAGGGTTCTGGAATCATCCTGAACTAAGTCATTGCAGAATTTTCGCTACAAATTTTTTTCTATAATGTCTCAGACTCTGAAATTCAAAATATATTCACAAAAATTAGTAAGGTATCTGTGGTAAACAATTCTGATTCTGGGTCATCTTACATTTGTAGATACACCCTGTGGAATATAGGGTATCTGACTAGTCCTACTAACTAGTATAAAGAAGGTGTTCCAGGTAAAACAATCATAACTTCTTCCTAGAGTATCCAAATTGAGTGAGACCAGTTTCATTGGATAGTGGATAGTACTTAGTATGTCTGGTACGAGTTTCTGAATCTTATATCAATTATTTTGTGCAGGGCACGCTATACACGCGAGATATCCTAGAAAGGCCGGCAATCAACAAGCTGTGGGGAAGTTACCGTAAATTCCACTTGGCACATCCAATTTTGATCAAACCTGTGGCATTGTAGAGAAAAAATATCAGAGAACTACATAAAATAAATTTTCTTACCCAGAAGGGCCAAAACGTGGGAGATACAACAGAAGAAATATTGTCTAGCATAACCACCTCAAAATCAAGGTTCAAAAGTGATACTTGGCCAACATGCCACCCAAAAAGGGAAATTCTACACCAAATAAGCCTCTAGACAATCCTACGTGGACTCTTGATGAAGGTGAAGAAATGTGTAGGGACATAAATGATTTACAAAAGAAGATAGTAACAAAATATGACTACAAGAGATGGAAGCTAAGTTGGGGGCAATAAATACCAAAATGGATGGTTTAAAAGAGGAGATCATGGAAGTATTGAAAAATTTCGTAACCGAGAAGACACCTAAAAGTGAAAATGCATCCCATGAAATTCATGATGAGGACACGAGGAAGGTGAATCAAGAATGGAGAAACTCCAACTTTGGGTTGAAGACCAACCACGTTCCTAAGATCGATATGAGGAAGTTTGATGGCAAGGGCCCAATCACATGGATACTTCAGATGGAGCAATTCTTTGATCTACATAATGTGCCACATACACAAAAGGTACGAATTGCTTCTTTATATTTAGAACCCAATCAATTTTTATGGTATCTATGCCTTTGTTCTCGTAAATCACTTGTCACTTGGACAATTTTCATGGAAGAAATGATAGCACACTATGAGGATATAAGGAGCAATACCTTCTTTAGCCAAATGATAAATCTCAAGCAAAAGGGTTCAGTTACCGAGCACATTGAGAACTTCCAAAGATTGAATATAAAGGTAACATATATTCCAGATGAGCACTTGATTGATGTATTCATAGGAACTTTAAAGGATAGCATTCAACATGAGGTTCGCCTTTGGAAACCCAAATCATTGGAGAATACATTTAAGGTGGCAAGAAATGTTGAAAGTAAAAATATGGCTATGGCTACTAGAAGGACCAATCACAACATCTATAGAGAGAACAATGCTCCTTCTTCTAAAACACCTCAACCTACAAGGTTGACACCTCAACATTTGGAGGAAAGAAAAGAAAAAGGTTTATGCTTTAATTGTGACAACAAGTACAATAAGGGACATAAGTGTGGTGAGAAGAAATTATTCTACATAGATTGTGAAGAGGAAGAAGAACAAGAACAAGAACCATCTCAAGATGAAAACATAGAAGCAATTTCGTCTGAAGAGTTGACTCCCATGATATCGTGTAATGAATTGGTTGGAATTAGCACTCCTTAAACCCTCAAGATCAACGGATACATCAAAAAGAAAAAGCTAATAGTCCTAATTGATTCTGGCAGTACTCATAATTTTATTCACTATAAATTAGCCAAAGCTCTCAATTGCTTTGTATATTCAGTGCCAGAGTTTCAAGTAATGATTGCAGATGGAAGAACTATCAATTTCTAAGGAAAATGCAATAAGATCAATATTACTATGGGGGAATATGTAATGAATAGTCCAATGATTGCTATACCCATGGGTAGTGCAGATGTTGTAATAGGAATCCAATGGTTACAATCATTAGGAACAATGGATTTTAATTTTCAAGAAATTTTCATGAAATTTTCATTGGAAG
>JASDQU011506360.1:8641-22917 GCA_032191745.1 Picea mariana | reverse complement strand
TGCTCTTTCATGAACTTCTTCTTGTCCTCCCAAGCCTTCTAGAAAGTGGGATTTTCTTTTTGTTGATCATATAAGCATTTTTCTCTCCTTATAGTTTCTTCCATAGTTGTAGGACCATCATACTGGATCTTGTCACTAATGACAAATGACAGTCCACTCAGATAACTTTGAATCTTAATTGTCTTGTCCTTGATGAAGGGAACATACTTCAACAATTCCAAAAACCTTCTTTCATATTCATCAATGGACATACTTCCCAGCTTAAGTTCAAAAAACTTTTTCATTTTCTTGTCGTAATATCTCTTAGTTAAGTATTTATTTTTGAAGTACTTCTTGAATTCCTTCCAGGTAACATTTTTCTCTTTAATGTGTTGCACCTGTACAAGTTAATCCCACCACATGGATGCCTTTCCTTTAAGTTGGTATATGGAAATTATTCCCTCTACATGAGAAGAATATTTATGGAATTGGATGTACTTCCTCATGCTTAGTAGCCATGTCTCTACATCCTCATCCTTCTTGTGCTCACCATCAAACGTAGGCGGTTTGATATTTTTCATTTCACCCTTCAGTTCATCCACTGCAGATCTCCCATGCTTTCTGGTAGGAGATGGGCTTGAACTACTATGGGCCCTCCTATTGGAGTTCCCTTGGGAGTGATGATGGTGTTTGCCAACACTCCTTGATTTTCTCTTCGCATCAAGGGACCTGTGCCTTCCTGATTTACTGGGGTCAATCTCCTTATCCAATTTATTTTCTATTCTTTCCAGGCTCTGTATCAACTTTATGTTGAATTCCCCCTGTTGTTCCCTAGCTTTCATGAGATTTTTGTTATATATTCAGTGAGACTAGACATCTTTCTGCAATATTTCAATGATTTTCATCATGTTTCCTTCCTTATCTATCTCTTCTCCATGCCGATTGGAGTTTGATCCTTCAACTCCCAAATGGAAATCCATTCCTCTAGCTTCATTCTCTGAACTGAAAGCATTATGTGCCCCCCCCCCCCCATTTCCTTGCACCGTGGAACAATTCGGTTTGGTTCTGTCTATGGTTAATTTTGCAAAATGTGCAGTCAACCAAGTTTTGTTAGGCTATCAGACTTTAATAATTTTCCAGAATAAACCAATCTGATTCAACAAAACAATATTAGATTCCATTTTCTGCAGGTCTTAGTTGGTCAAGAACCTTTTGGGCTTCCATCTCTAAGCCTAGTTCTATTCTGGAAAAAAAAATCGGGCGCTATCCCCTTTTTCTTCTGCCCTTGGTTCGCATGTGACCACAACTGTGACCCAACGCTTATGATTTGGTCACTTATCTAGATTTTTGAAACTTCGGGCTCTGTCTTCGGCAGATTTCAAAGAAAATCACCACAAATATCTTGGGGTGTCGGATTGGTGAAATCACGAAGTAGGGTGGATCAACAGTCCACATCTCCCAGCATCCAACTGTTGATACTCGCTATGGAACTCTAGGCTTCAGGTTTCTAGGAGTTTGGAGCTTCGTGGCTCTGGGACTTCGAATGATTCCACCTTTTCTCAACCCAAAAACTCTCGAACTGTGAGTTTCCGCATACTTCCACACCCCCCCAGTAATGTCATCATGTCACTTTACTTCAGCGTAATGGAACTTCGAGGTTTCTTCCTCCCAATCCATCACAATCCATTTCTTCTGGAGTGTCAAGTCTCCAGACTTCATGATTTGGCACGACGCATCCATTGGGGCCCACAGTTTCTGTGCTTGAACTAAAAGATACTGAAAATCCACATCAAACTTTATACTTTTCCAATTGCATGGATATGGGTCGACGGTTTTAGAGTAACCCATTGATCATTCCACAATTGTCCCCATGCTGACACATACCCCTTCTCGGAAACCGTGGTTGGGATTACAGGACCACCTTGTATAATTATCTGTCGCGCATCTTCCATCTTTGCAATTCAGCCCAACCATCGATCTTGATAGATCATGATCAAAGTTAATGTGGGCCCGATCCAACTAACTTCTTCGCCAAGTTAACTACCTTGTGCCACCTCCAGGAGCGCTACATGTTAGGACACACAAAGCCGACACATGGTCCAATCAAGTGGGTGATAATGTCACATTCTAACTACATTTCAATATTATAACGATTCTTAACTCACTGACATGTGGAACACATCCCATGTGTCCATGTCATCCTTAGTGACATCAGTGGCCATGTCACTTTGGACTTCAGGCTTCAGGACTTTGAAGGATTCATCTCAGCTCATCTCGTTTCTCCTAAGTGTCGAATTATGAATGGTTGTGAGATCCACGACTCACAACCACTTACAAACAGATCTGATGGATGAGATCTGATTTTCACCATGTGTCTTACCTTTTTATCTTGGCTTGATCTAATGGTAAGGATTCTCCCTGGATCTATGGTGTAGATCCCCTCCGGGAATTCGGAACTTCGGGCTTCGACCCTTATTTTACTTCTTAACACCTAACTTCGACGAAGTCACGAAGTTCGAAGGACTTCCAGGTTAACCTTCATGCATCTCCTTCTAGATCTAGCGGCTGGAAAACGTTGGTCTTTCCCTTGTGTAGATCTTATGGCCCAACTTCAAACCTTGTGGTTCCAAACCCACGGTTACTGTAGTATCTTTTCTCTTCCACCATTCCATAAGTTGTTATACCTCTTGAGCTTCATAACATAGACAAGGTATTCTCTTGGCACCCGAGGATGCTCTGGACCTCAAATTTTTGTCCTTTTCAACAACAATTCACTCTAAAATCTTGTCTCGTTAACCACTAACATGGCCCATCCAGGCTCAGTTTCGAAACCTTAGCTTTGATACCAATTTGTAACGTCCCCAGTGACGAACAGGCCAGGCAATGTCACTTTGGGACATCTCTCTTAGCTTTGATACCAATTTTATACATTTATGTGCACCTATCTATCTCATATTAATAGTTACAACACTCTTTTCATGCCACTTATTCATGCGGAAAATAATACTAAACATTCTATCTCTATAATCATACAGACGACATATTCTAACCATACATAGATTAATGTGGAATTAATAGTAAGCCTACACATACAACATATATGATTTATCTAGGCATTACTCATCAAGTTATAAAACATGTACAAGCACACCACATACAATCAACAAAGATTTGGTACTTATCTTCTATTAGATGACTACCAACTGCATGTAGATCTTCCATGAACCTCCCAGCCTTAGACCACGCTGCTCATCAAGCTCAGCAGTGGGCCACCCCCAAGCTGGGACTAAACTCCACCCAGGGCAAAGGAATCCTAGACTAGGTTGAGGTTACAGAAAACTGCACAGTGCAACTGGAAGGATTCTCTCCAAGAGTCTACTTATGCCCACTACTCACAAACTCTCATTCCCCACATGCCTATTCCACCCTGGGAATATGCACCTTCATCATTCCACAGTCCATCAGATGCTCCACTTCCCTTTTAAGGTCTTGGCAATAGGCCAGATCAGAAATTATCAGATCTCCATAGCTGGTGTTGGACTCTCTCTAGGAGAAAATCACTTCCCAACAAACTCTCTCACCTGGAGAGAGTTGCTCACAGGCATGACAACCTGTCTCTTCAACCACGGGCCTGGCAACCCGCTTCTTCAACCAGCTTCAACTCAATTCCAACAAGTGAGGAAAATAGCAAGGCTCAATATAGCTCAGGGGATGGAAGCAACCACAATTCGATAGGGTACAACATGACTCTGGAAAGCATAGATACACTTTGATTCGTAAGAAAACACAGATCAAATTCACGGGTTACTGGCTTTAGAGGTGCGTGAAAGATGCAGGGGTCAACGATGGAGGACAAATGAGTTAGGCGAAGGATGGGAGAATGGGGAGAGAACCCCCCCAATGATATGAATTTCCATCTTTAAATTCATGTGCCCAGGTCGACACCTGTCTTCCTGGAGCTGCATGCATTCCATTTAGCACTCGTTCCCTTTCCTAGGAACTTAGGATAACTAGGTTTATTTTTTCCACTTTAGTATTTTCATTTTCAGGAACATATTATAATATTCCCTTGGGTTAAGCCCTCTATCTTAGCCCATATTTCCTAGCCTCTTAGTCCCATCCCTTTCCCTACCTAGTAGAGTCTAGTCCCCCATCACTCTTTCTTCGTGGTGGGTTTACATGTAGTGATGTATAATTTTTATTAATAATTTGCATAATTACATATACAAAAAACATGCTTATTGGCCTTAGCATCCAGGTTCTTCAGCCTATAACACATAATCCTACCAGCTTATCAACACTCGGCTCACCAGCCTACAAACATCAATACATTTCACAGGGGCTCGGCCTGGGGTATTACAATGTGCTTTGTCTTGGATTGCATCACTGGATTCTTTTCGATACTGATAACGCTTGTATTATCACAACATATAGGAATGGGCTCATCTTACTCAACCTATATATCTGTCAAGGTTTGTTTCATACATAGAACCTATGTACAACATGTTGTTGCTACAATATACTCTGCTTCGATTGTAGACAATGATATTGATGATTGTTTCTTTCTTAGCCAAGATAACAAACACTCACCCAAGTAGAATGTTGCTCCACTAGTTCTTCATCGGTCATCAATGTAACCTACCCAATCTGCATTTGTGTAGGCAATAAGTGATAGATCCTTTCCTTTTGGATACCATAATCCAAAATCCTTTGTGCCCTTGATATATATGAAAATCCTCTTCACTTCTAGAACATGTGATTCCTTTTGTGCTACTTGAAATCGTGCCACCTGTCAAACTGTTTGCATTACATCTAGTCTGGATGTTGTCGNATTGACCTATATTGCCTCTTATCTATAGACTTTGAATCATCATATTTTCTCAACTTGCAACTGGTTTTCATAGGAGTGTTAATTGTTTTGCAATCTTCCATTCTGAACTTCTTTAGCATTTCTATGATATACTCAGTTTGAGAAATAAAAATGCCTTGGTGGATTTGACATATCTAAAGACCTAGAAAGAAGGATAATTCTCCAAGTAATGACATTTCAAATTCACTATGAATATCCTTTGCAAATTTCTGGCTTAACCTGTCATCATCACTTCCAAAAATAATATCATCAACATAAACTTCAATTAATAAAATACTATCTTGAGTTGCTTTGATGTAGAGGTTGTTGTTTGCATTTCCTTTTCTGAACCCTTGTTTTTGTAAGTATCTGTCTAGTCTAGAATACCATGCTCTGGGGCCTATTTGAAACCATACAAGCCCTTATTTAATCTGAAAACATAATCTTCATTCTTTGACAACTGAAATCCTTCTGGTTGTTCAATGTAGACTTATTCTTCTAGTTCCCCAATCAAAAAAGATGATTTTACATCCATCTGATACACTTAAATATTATTTGAACATGCATAATCTAGTATCAATCTGATTGCTTCCATTTTAGCAACTGGGGAAAACGTCTCTCCAAAGTCGATGCCTTCAACCTGTGTGTATATTTTACATACAAATCTAGATTTATTCCTGGTAACATGTCCATCTTCATTCAATTTATTGTTGAAGACCCACTTTGTGTCGATCACTTTATTGTACCTTGGTCTTGGAACCAATTCCCAAGTGTCATTTTTCTCTATCTGATCCAATTCTTCATCCATGGATTTTATCCAAAATTCATCCTTTTTAGCCTCTTCAAAACTATTTGGTTCAATCGTAGATAAGAGTGCTAGGTGCAGTTGTTCTGGTGAACGAATTATTCTTCTAGTCTACACTCATGCATCTTTGTTTCCGATAATTTGATTTGAAGGATGATTCTTTTGTACTCCTTTGCTAGGTGTATTTGGAGGCAATTGCTTAACTTTCTCTTCTACTTTTTTTTGATCTTCTTCAACTTCCCCTTCTGTTGCTTCTTCATCATTTTCTTCTTCTTCGTAAACATGTTCCACTGATTCCTTTTCTTCTTCCTTTAATTTCCATCCACTTGTTTCATCAACTGTTACATTGATGATTTCCACAACTTTGTTGAGCCTTAGATTGTAACACTTGTATGCTTTCTTTATACTTGAGTAACCAACAAGTACACCTTTGTCCGCCTGAGAGTCAAACTTTCCCATTCTGCCATCTTCTCTTTTGATGTAGCATTTGCTTCTCAATACTATGAAGTGCTTCACATTTTCCAGTCTTCCTTTCCATAACTCGTAGGGAGTTTTGCCACTATTGTTTCTGAGCATTACTTTGTTTTGAATGTGAACTGTTGTATGCAATGCATGTGTCCAAAATACATCTGTCAATTTAGAATCCATTAACATTCTTAGAGCCATTTCCTGTATTGTCCTAATCTTTCTTTCAATGACCCCATTATGTTGAGGTGTCCTAGCAACAAAGAATTGCCTTTTTATTCCATGCTTGCTGCAAAAATCCATAAATTCCTTTGAAGTAAACTCTCCTCCATTATCATATCTCAAACATTTGATTTTTGAATCCATTTCATTTTCAACCATTTTCTTGTATACCTTGAAGTTTTCAAATGATTATGAATTAATTTCTAAAAAAACAAACTGCAGTCATTCTTGTACAATCATCAGCCAATAACATAAATTATTTCTCACTTTTTAAACCCTTTGTTCTAGTTGGTCCAACTAGATCAGTATGCACAATTTCGAATGGTCTTGTCGTTGAGTACTCCTTTGATTTGAACCTAGTCTTTGTTTGGTTTCCTCGTTGACAATGCTTTCATAATGTGTTGGTTGGTTTCGTGATCTGGGGAATTTCTCTAACTGCTTCCTTTTTTATGAATTTGACGAGGTTATCGAAGTTTATGTGATACATTCTTCTGTGCCATAGCCAAAATTCATCTTCCTTTCCTAGACAACACTATTCATTTTCAATTTCACTTAATACATATATGTTGCTTGAAGTTCTTGCAGTTGTTGTAATCAATTTTCATGATCTTGTTTTTCTTATCTCGCACTTCTATGAATCGAACATAAGTTTATGGCCTTGGTCACACATTTGAATTACACTTAGAATATTATGTTTCATATCTTCCACTAGTAGAACATTTTCTACCTTGGTATTCTTGTTTCCGATTATGACTATGCCCTTTCTAATGATTCTAGACGAGTCATCATTTCCAAAGGACATTGATCCATCTCTTTCTTTTCTCAATGTAATAAAATTGTCTTCATCACCTATCATGTGCTTTGAACAACCACTGTCAACATACCAACCACATTTCTTGTGTTTATATTGTAGAGTGAGTGTGCATTCTTCATTGTTAGATTGATCATGTTTTCTTATACATATTCTCTATTGAGGTTCTATCTGTGACTATTGTTATTCTGATTTGATTCTCTAGGAGGGATTGTCAATCTACAATCTTTGTCCATGTGTCCAAAGTTGTTGCACTTGTAGCATTCCACTTTAGTGCTCAATGATTCAAACCCATTGTAGATTCTTCTTTATGTTTCACTAGGCCTTATTGGATAACCATTTTGTGCATGACTTTCAAAGTTGTTTATGTTCCTGCTATTAGCTCTACAATTTACATCTTTATGTCCAAAATTATTACATGCATAACATAAACCAAAAAATATAGTTTGATACCTGGGGGTTGAATATATTCTGAAAGGATTTACTCTTTTGAATCCTTCTTCATCCCAATTCCTGCTTGTTTCTGAATCGTTGATTTTAAAATATGACTCTTCTAGGTGGAGGAGTGTCCCTGTGATCTTCCCTGTTAAACTTCTTGTCTCCTATAACTGTCTATGCATAGCTTCTTGGTTGTGTTTCTTTATCTATGGTTTTGGAGCTTGAACCTCTTTCTGTCTGATTGTATCCCAGTTCGGACTTGTCATGATGTGGCCTTTGATTGCTAATAATACTATCTGAAACCTTTGATTTGTTTTGCATGCTTTAATGTTGAAGGTATTTTCTCAATGTGACAACCACTGCTTCCAATTTTCCAATGCCTATCCTTTTCTTCCAGTGGTTCTTTGAGTGCTTCTTCTATTTCAACCTTTAATTCAATTATCACCTTCTCTAGTTCTTAAGAGTTTGAATTATGAGTGTCTTCTTTCTTTTCAAGTTATGCTTGGAGCTTCTTGTTTTTCTTGTTTTCTCTTTTTGTAACTTCTATAACACTCAACAATTCTTCTCTGTAGTCAACTTATGTCTCTTCATATTCCTCTTCGGTGTCTTATTTATCAGAGTCTTCTATTGCCATGAATATAACTCTTTTTATCTCACTTTCACTAACATCATCTTTGTCTCATGAGGGGTGATCTTCTTTGGTGCATAAAATTTTCTTGAAGACTTTCTTTTTAGTTCATTTTCCTTTATATGTTTGTTTGCTATTTGAATCATCTTCTTCATTTCTTTTCTTTTTATTGTGAGGAAATTTGTTACAAAAATGACCAATACCATCACAATTAAAACAAATCAATCGAATCTTACCTTTATATCTTCCGTCGGTTGCCTTTTTTAGTCTTCTAAAATGGAGTCAACCTCGTCCGAGCAAGAGAGATAAGCTCAGGATCGACATGACCGCAGTACTAAACCCTCCTCTGCATTTACATCTTGGTGTCACCATCAACTTCACGCGAGGGAGCTGTCCTCCTCGTCTCAACAATCAGTAATGGACGCCCTCCATTCAAGATTGAGGTGAAGGGCGTTGGCCTACCATATTTATGGCTTGGGCCTAGGGTAGGCTACGTGGCCTCCTATAGCTATGTGGTACCCCATCCAGGATCAAATAATCTTTCCTGGATAAGTCCAAACAACAATCTGAAAGTCTAGATCGAGGAGAGGTTTGCGCATTCTAGTGGATCAACTCCACCATGGAAGCCACGCCCTCATTTTCCAGGCAGTCAACTATCTTGTTTTCCTCCCTTTTCACATGTGAGGCGATTAGGGTGAGATTGGGACCTAAGAAGGAATTGAAATCTTCCAACAATCATGAGAGTCTCCAACTGGGGGAGACCTTCAAGGGGTGTGATCCATGAATGATTTTAGTGATAAGTTGGATGTAATCTGGGAATCTCCCTCCACTATGAGCTTATGTAAGTCATGGTCTGTTGCTAACGTGATCCCTCTGAGAAGGCTCCATAGCTCAACTGCATTATTTGTATTGAATCCTAGATAGTCTGTTGCATAATGCAGAATTTTCCCCTCTTCATCTTGGAGGACCGCCCCAAAGACCGTCGGACCTGGATTCCCTTTTGACGTGTTGTCAAAGTTTAATTTAATAAAACCAGGGGGGGTGCAAGTGATTGGACTATTGTTTGTTCTAGTGACCCCATTGTTTTATCTTTAACCAGTGAGGTTGAGCTGTCAGGCCTGTAGGATATGTCTTTTGCCCGGATTGCACTTCAGGTCCTCTTAGGACCACTGTCCACTCTTAATCATTTCCCGTATCAGGTTCATAATTCATTCCCAAGTTGAGAGAGGGGGGGAGGTCATCGAGGAAAAATCCTTTTGTTTCTTTCTTTCCAGATTTTTTCACATTGTGAAACTAGGTAAAAGCTGTCAGATGCGATCCAAGATTGTATTTTGATAGGAAATTGAGTCCCAATTTTCCACTATGCTTATGATGCTATCTTGATTTATGTTGGAGCGATGCATTAATTGTGCCCCCATATCCCAAATGATCTCACTGTAGTTTCATAGGTTGAAAAGGTGCTCCATTGTTTCTTCCTGTTGCTGACAGAGGGGATAGATTGAGGGGCCTATAAATCCACGTTTCTGAAGATTATCCCAAGTGAGTATGCAATTTTGGATGGTAAGACATAAGAACATGGATACTTTTAGCCACAATCTTGGATTCCATATCTTGTCTCAGATACGATCCCTTGGTTTCTCCTGGTAATTTTCCTGTAGATAGTAAGCTTCTTTGATTGAGAAATGGTCTGGTGTGGAGTGCCCCCATATAAGTATATATGGTCCCTCCCTGATGTGTAGCACAGTCTTTCCAGGCCTGTAGATCCAGCTCCATCTGAATGTAAAGTTCATGAGGTTTAGTCTTCCACCTGTACCAGGGCCGGTGTCGATCATTCTCTTTCCATAGATCCTTCACATACAGGGAGTCCCCATAATGCATTTGTTGACATAGGGGGATGAGGTCTTCTAGGGTAGATAGAGGCAATTTTTGTTGCCAAGAGTCTTTCTAGAATAGGGAGTGTTCTCCATTACGGATCTCCAAAAATTCATGCTTCTATATGAGCGTTCAATTGTTCCAGGTTGTGTTCTAGATATTGGATCCCTGAATTTGATCAATGAATCTAATTAGTTTCTCTTCTCTAGTAGTGAGAGCATACTTCCTTTTCCAGATTCATGCCCAGAGTTATTTGGGGTGCTTGAGCCATCACCACTATATTTTTTCCCCCATTAATTGATTTAGCTTTCTTGGATCTCGAATCCCTAGTCCCCCTAAGGCTTTAGGCCTGCAGATTTTGTCCCATCCTACCAATGCCCACTTCTTGTTTGGGTGATTCCCATGCCACATGAAGCTACGTTGGATGTTTCTAATGGCCCTGATGATAGACTAGGGTGCTGCTAGAGCAGTAAAGAGGTAGGTTGGAAGAGCTTGGAGAACAGACTTTAAAAACCAGCTGAGATGCAAGATTAAGTGATCTGAAGGTCCAGTTCCTAAGCTTGTTGGAGATGGAGAGAAGTAGGATTTCCCAGGAGATATTATGGGTGGTCTCCCCTGTGAGTGGGATGCTTAGATAATTGGATGGAAGGGAGCTCTTGGGGATGCCCATAAGTCGATAGATATGATTTTGGATAGCCACTGGGGTATTGAAGAAATAGAGCTGTGATTTATCAAGGTTTAAGGCCATTCTTGAAGCTTCAACGAAGTTTGTGAGGATTGAATTGAGTTTAGTGGCTTCTTGGGGTGTCAGTGTGTTCATCAAAAGAGTATAATCGACAAATTGAATATTAGAGGGAGTTGGTTGGATGTTTTGCAGGGGTAGACCTTTAAGGGAGCCTTCCACAATTGAGGCATTGAGGTAGCGCCCCAGTCCTTCTGCCATTATGATGAAAAGAAAGGGGGGGAGGGGGTCCTCTTGTTGGATGCCTCTGGTTCAAGAGAAAGGCTAGGAGGGAACTCCATTGACTAAGATAGAGAAGAAAGTTGAGGAAGTGAGCCTCATGATCCAAGCCACCCAGAGATTGTCAAAGCCAAAGGCCTCAAGGAGGGAGTGCGTGTATTGCCAATTGATCCTATCAAAATATTTGGAGAGGTCAAGTTTGATGAGCATACCTAGAGTCCTTGTTTTTTTCAACGAGTGGATGACTTCATGAGCTAGGATGACACTGCCCATGTTTTGCCTGCCTTCCACGTAGCCAACTTTTTCTTTGGATATGATGTATGGCAGAATTGGTTTGAAACGCATGGCAATGACCTTAGTGATAATTTTGTAGATGACATTACAGAGGGATATCGGTCTATATTGCTTGGGATGTGTTACCCTTTCCTCCTTTGGGATGAGTGTGAGGAAGGTGGCATTGAAGGCTGAGAGAACTTGCCCTGAAGTTCTTGATTCATCCACCACATGCCAGAATTCTTCTATGATCATTGGCCAACAGTAGTGGAAGAAGTCTGTCGTGAACCCATCTGGACCTGGAGATTTTTCTGGGGGCATTTCTTTAACAACTTGGTCCACCTCCTCTTGGGTGATGGGTCTCACCAGGGCTTCATTTTGTTCCCTAGTGACCAGGTAGGGTATGTTCCTGGTTATTTTATCGATCGCTGGCATTCTATCATTGATGGGATCTGTTAGGAGGTCTTTGTAGTAATTGATCAGTTCCTCTGCAATTATGTCATGGTCCCTGATGGGATTTCCCTGGGCATCCTCCAGTTGGGTGATTCTGTTGATGTATCTTCAGTGCACCATATATTGATGAAAGAACTTGGTGTTCTTTTTGCCTTCTTTAAGCCAATGTACCCTGGATTTCTTCCTCCAGAGTATTTCCTCATGTTCCTTTCTCTCGTCCAGTTCTTCCTTGAGTTCCTCCTCTTCCTTCATTAAGGTTGTTGTTATGTCCCCAATAATGAATATCTTTTGCAGGGTTTCTAGGCGTTGCTCGATTTCCTACATTCTTTGCAGGATGTTCCCAAATACATTCTTATTCCAACTCTTTAGCTATGATTTAAAGTTTTTGAGCCGTTGCTAGAATTTGTACATGCATGTTCCATGATCTATTTCAACTTGCTTGCACCAGGATTCTTAAATATTTTGAAAGTCTGGGTGAGAGAGCCAGAACTTCTCAAATCTAAAGGGTTTAAGTTTGGGTGCCGCCCCAGTATCAAGACAAAGCGAAACATGCCAGTGATTTAAGCCTGGTTTCATTAGGATGTTGGCTTCAATGACAGGGTCCTCCACTAACTGGGCTTATGAGAGGAGGAAACAGTCCAATCTGCAAGCAACATGTTGATGCCCGGATCTGCGATTGGACCAGGTGAAAATTCCATTTCTAGTTTCTATATCAATTAAATCCAGTTGGTCTATGAGGCCTCAAAAATTACCACTATCTTGATCGATCCTCTTGGTGCCTCCTATCTTTTCCTCCAATGTTAGGATGATATTGAAATCACCCCCAACAACCAATTGGGAGAACCCAACAATGTTTTGATGGTGGCTATTCTCTTCAAAAATAGTTCTTTGTCTTGAGCACTTTGAGGCCCGTATGCATTTGTGATCACTCCTTCTTTGTTTGATCCCATGACCTTGAATTGAGTTGTAAGCGTGCCAACAGTTGAGAAGGGTTGATCTATGATGACTGTAGCTGGATTCCACAGGATTGCCAAACCTCTTATCGCTCCGTTGGAGTTTGTATGAAGGGAGTCACAACCTATCCAATAGTGTCAAAAAATATCTACCGCTTCTACACCAACACATTTTGTTTCCTGCAAAAGGAGAATGTCCATATTCTCAACGCAAATACAGTCTCAAAGAGTCCTTTGCTTGGATCTTCCATTGAGCCCTATGATGTTCCATGTTATGATCTTCATTATGATGAGTTATGGGGTGGATGGAGATATCCCTCCGCGAGTCTCTGGATCTTCCCTGAGTTGAGCATGGAATTGCCCACTTCATTGATGAGTTGTTGTGTAGATTTACATCCTTGTTTCATGCTTTCATGGGAGGTTCGTTTGAGCTTAGTGGATGCGTCTAGGGATATCCCTAGTCACAAGGTCGAGCCTGTTGTGGAATCAATGAATAATTTGTGAACCTTTCTGAGTTGTTCCACTGGGATGGTTTGCAAATCTTTTTGATTGAAGGCTTCCTCCAAATTTTTGAGATCTATATCTTCCAAATCTTGGTCATCAAGCTGCATTAGAGTGTCACGAATTTCTTTCGGCTTATCCATATATGTCTTGCCTACAGGGCCAGTGTCTTGGTTGTCATCTTTGCATGTTTTAGTTTGGTGCTTAGCTTTACCCTTTTCCTTTTCCTAGTTGTATTTTTTGTGCGGATCTCCAACCTCCTCTTCCTTCGGGAGTTGATTAAGAATGTCGTAGGAGTTTTTGGTGGATATTTTCGGAGCAATATCTTGAGCCTATTTTCTGGGTGGATGTCATTTTCTGTCTGCGACTGTGGTGAAGCCATCCTTTTGCTTCCCCTCTCCTTCTTTAGGATTATGGGCATTCAAGGGACAATCATGGAAAAAGTGGCCATGCTCGTGGCACTTCCTACAACAGAAGGTAATATGCTCGTAATCTATCGTTTGATTCCAGTCCTCATCATGATATTCTAGGGTTATTGATCCCAGCAAAGCCTTTGATATGTCCATGTAGACACATATCTGAGCATAGGAAGTGTATTTCCTCTACTTTGTGGCTTATGAGGACTTAACATTTCTTCCTATCGTATTCCCTATACCCATTAGGATTTACTCCAACCAGAACTCCTACGGCAGGGAGTATAGCCTTATTCGGACTGAAGCCATTGTGAAATATTCTTTCTTTGGGATGAAGCAGTCCATCCATAATCGAAGGAATATCCCGATTGAGTTGTAAAAGTATGGCCCATTATCAAAGATTTTGTCCTTATCTTCCTGATTGTAGAGGATGATCATGAAAAATCCCTTGGAGCTGAGTTGCACTTCGTAATCTCCCTTGGGATTCCACCAATCTTTAATCCATCTCATGAGATCTCGTTCTGAAGGCCAAAGACCCAGAAACTTGTCGATGAGGGCGTGATCCCTCATGAACTGGGTGTGTTCCCCAACCCTGGTTGAGCTTATGAGATATTATGGCGGTTTATCGGATTGGGGAATGCATTTCCTTGGTT